>JAHLJT010000631.1:101558028-101634352 GCA_031308135.1 Acheta domesticus
AAGTAAATCCACTAATTTACAAAATTATACTTTTGTCTTGACAATGTTATGCATGAAACGGGCAAAATTCGTGATAGCGAACAAGGAATTCTAAAAAAAAATTGTAATTGACGTGCGGCATTGAAATAACACGATTTTATTGTAGTAAAATAAATAACACGATTTTAAATCGGAAACATAATGAATTTTAAAATATTGTACTGTTATTTTCTTTTTTCCACAAACAAAACTGTTTGTATGTCTTAGAATACAAAAAGGACAATGGAATTGCGGTCTTAATACTTCGGATACCTCGAAGTTACATACTTCGGAAAGAGAGTCTTTTAGTAATCTTGTAATCGTACGTCGTAAGAAATCTTGCAGAATTTTAGCGATATATCGACAAGAAATAGGACGTTTTTTGTGTCTGTGAGTAATTCACTAAAACCCGTCTTGACTTTTCCTCTTTTGCCTTGATATGAGTTATATTCCTACTATGTATATTGTTTGTCTCCTTTACTTAGAAAGAAACAAAATAATTTCTATTAATTTCAAAATAATTTCTATATAATGCATGCACTGTCTCACAAACGCTTTTCATAGAGAATGTGAATAAAGATGATAGGAATTGCTGGTGATCAGCAATTACAATTATTCTTACTGTGTCAATACTTCGAATTTGCAATCTCTACTTTGAAATTAACAAGTTTTCCAGAAGGTAGTTCTGATGAATATTTATGGGACGTCTTTTAGTTGTGTGTTGAAATTTCATAGCTTTAAAGTAAAATAAAATAAATTTCAAAATTCAATTTGTCGAAAAATTTTTGAAGGTGGAAATGTTTTTGGACATTGATTTCAGATGTATGCAGAAATATATTTTGTGTCTTCTATTTTTTAAAAGACAACAAAGATAATACAGATTTTGAGTAAAAAAATGAATAGAAATTTTTTTGATATCCAGAAAATATTTTTACCAAAAATTAACGCAAAAATGACTGCTTCCACTTATACACCGGGCGACAATGTTAGTGATATATCTTTGCTTGATTCGATATTATAGTTCAGAAAAGAGTTGAATAAAATCATCTTTCTTTAGAGGGATTATCGATTTTCTCTCATAAGCCTCAAGCTAGCACTGACTTGCCAATTTTCCTGGGGAAGCACTTTCGACTCCGGGTGAAATCAGATAAGGGGCTATACAGCGTTGCCAAGGAAAAATCAATATTTTCACTCACGCCAAAGCAAACTGAAATATTCGTATTTCCTATTCATTCTTCTATTCATTCATTCTCAGAATAGCAAAGCCACATAAGAGTTAATTATCTCATTAGTGAAAGACCTGTCTACTTCAGAGACGCTAAAATTTTGCTTTTTAGAAATAAAAAGTTTAATACTCGCAGTATCGCAGTTTGAAATTACAGCAACTCGCTATTTTTCCAGCTTTACTTGTTATATAAATTCCTATTTCTGAGATAAATAGGCTAACTTTTCTAGTCCTACTCCAAAATAAGCACAATTTTCTCGTATTTGTTAGTCTCTTAATACGTTTAGACTGAGTTAGCTTTTCGGTTTTTTTCACCCTCTTCACAGCAACTATCTATTGGTGCCTGGTAACATATTTTTACTTTTTCATACTTACTTCGTTACAAGAGAAAGTTTTGTAATCGTATGCCGGTGAATTTTCGATAGAAAAACTCTTATTGCCAGGTCCTGTTAACGAAAAACTGAGTAAATCGTGTTTGTTTACGAGAATATAGCAAATTATTTTCTCTAACACGTTGTGTAGGGGAACGTCCATAAATTACGAAACGGTAAAAAGGGGGAGGGGGTCTGAGCATGTGTTACGCTGCGTTACATGGGGTAAGAGGATATTAATTGTTACGTAACATTATTTTTTTACATTTTTCAATATTTGCTGAAATGATTCCTTTTTTGAGTCCTGTATTAACACATTAAAATATTAACACATATAACAATAAAAATTAATTTCGACGACAAACGTCAGTCTGTCTGTGTGTCTGTCCGTTCGTCCATCTTGGTTAATGCTAACGCCTAAACTGTACTGCCGATTTTCTTCAAAATTGATATTCCTCGATCGATTTAAATGATTTCGAGGCCCCTTTGATTTGCCAGAAACATTTGGTTTGGAAGTTCTTTGTAAATATTTTAAAATTTTCTCAAATGACTCCAAACATTTTGATTAAACTTGGGCCTCGAATAGCGAAAAGAACGCCTAAGTGAAGAATATTAAATTAAAATGAAGTTCATTTCATTTTACTCAGTGAGTATAGCACTATCCATGCAAAACTATTAAAGAACACAGTATTGATGCAGTTTTGAGAAAATATTAAATTTAATATTGTTTAATGTTACTCATATTTCAATCAAGATTGTGCAAAAACAAGTAATATATTCAGAAAAGTTTACATGATATTTTATAAAGAACTGATTCTCAAGAACTAATTTCACTTGAAGAAAAAATCGCGTCAACTAAATCACTACAATATTTAAAGAATTATTTTCAAATTGCAGGATCTCGAGTCGGGCCACATCAACCAATGCAATGTTTAGGCACTAGTGTGTTCACTGAACGACAAGTGGACCGATGGACGGACGTTTCGAGAAAAAAACACTGTTTTCGTATCAGATGACCCCAAAACGTGCACTTCCATTGAAATCTCAAAATTGATTGTAATATTCTAAACGAATGAATAGGAACGATGAAAGACATCTCATAGAGGAAATCTCAGATTCATTTTCGTGTTATAAAATTATTTCTCGTCTGAAAATTTATAATCAATTCATTTTTGAACATTAATCAAATCGTATTCAGTACAACAAAATATCAGAAATAAATCAATACTATTACATTTTTTGTAGGTTTCATAAGTTTTTTTTTTCGTGTGCGCCTGCGTATGCGTTGACTTACTAGTAGATTAATTGGAAGGTGATTCGTGTGCTGGCACAATCTCTTCTAATATATTTGGCTTCTTGTGGTGATAAGGTCATCCAGTGGAATTATGCCAACGTCTCTGTATAAAGCCCTGTTTGTCACGAACTATGTTTTAGTTTTGAATCTACGAAAAATACTCAATATACGAGTAGTTATTACTTCTCTGTGGTGTCGTATTAATCCATTCGCGTTCCATAGTATAATTTTATGACTTAGCAGCGATTATATTTGTTATAATTTCTGTTTTAGAATGTTTTGATATCTACGGAAGGAATTTTCAATTTCTTGGCACATGTCTATTTGGGCAGAAATGAGACTATATGGATGTGGGATGTATCGGATTATTGAATATGTGAAGGGGTGGGCAATAAATAATATTTTTCAGTGAATGAGTGTGCTTCTTTAAGATGGGGAATTTTCTGAGTTTACAAATGGTATTGTTTGAGTGGAAGGAGAAGTCTTGACTATACATTTTATATGTGAATTGTTTTCAATGCATGTGTAGAACTTCATTTAGTTTCGATATTCGTAAGATTTTTCACAAATGTTGATGACATACTGATATTTGTCTCATTTTTCGTTTACTTTTCATAGCAATAAATTCAGGTCGCTATATTTCGTTCGTTAAACTCCAAAATATGCAAGCAGTCATTTCAAATTCAATAAAACTCAATTTAATAATATAATAATACCAACTTCACATGATTCTCTACAAACGATGAAAAAGAGATGTGAAAGTGCCGTGGCCGAAAGGATACATGAAAATGACTGACGATGAATGACTACATTAAAAACAGGATTTTAAGGAGGATCATACCAAGCCGTCAATGCCCCAGAAGGGGTTGTAGACGCGTTACGAACGCAAAACAAATTTAAAAAGAAACTTATTCATCCTAAATATGGATACTATTAGTTTAAATAACAGTATTAATGTTTGCTTTTCTGAGACACGGGCTGCATCAAAATAACAATAAATTAAAGAAATTGTGGATGTTATTACTATTATAAGGTAGTAGCTTTGCTGTTGAAATGACTGATTCTTTCATATGCTCTGAGAATTTGTGCGTTCCCATTAGACAGGCCTGTCCAAAACCGTGCAGTTTTGCTCCGCCCGTGTCCCACGCAGCGCGCCGGCGCAAGTTAGTCACCGGGGGAGTGGGGCATTCCTTCAGTCCGTGCGATAAGAGAACGGACAACCTGCTGCTGGCTAGCTGCTGCGCTTTATCTCATTGGCGACAGCGAAGAGTATTGACATTTTGTTTCATAGTGGTTCTATAGGACTTATATTCTGACCATCCATCTAAAAAACAGAAAGATTTCGAACGGCGAACTCTTTAGAGTATTATGAATATTTTCCACAACATGAGTTCTCGAAACTACATATGAAAGCAGCCAAAATAATTTCTATGTTTGGGTCCACGTATGTATATGAGAGCTTCTTTTCATAAGCAGTTAACAAAATCGAAGTTTCGAGGGTGTTTGAGCGACGAGAGGCTTCGCAATTTCTTGCGTTTGATGACGACAAGGAATTTTGTGACCCTCAGCGAACGAATTGTTAACAAAAAACCCACAATTAAAATTGTTACAATGAAATGGCTTTTATTTGCTTCAACTGAACATACTTATCCATGATATTTCGTTTTGCTCCTTAATTATGTTTCAAACTAGAAAATAGAAAGGAAACTTACTCACTGGAATAAAATTAAATTAAAATCCCATATGATTTTACATGAACTAGGCCCGAATTAAAACATTGTCGTGTTTGATCTGTTCGAAACGAGCTAGTGTGGCCGCTCCGCGAGAAAAGTTTTAAGGGTAGGGCTGAGCCGGGGACTCCCGTCGGGCAGTGGCGTAAACAACCGGACCGAAGCGCGCTTCGTCATCTGTCGAAGAGAACTAGGTGCTCCGGAGCATGAGCGGAGCAGAAATCTTGGACAGGTCTGCCAAAAGATGACCTTCTTGGCATTTACGTATTTAGGGAACATTTGTAACAACTCATGTTTCCATGATTTTGACTCGCAAAGCAATCCACTTGCATTCTGAAGGTAGTTTCAAATATCATTCTGGTGTCAGGGTCGCATGAGAAAAGAGTGTCGCTCAATGCACGTTGCATTTGGAAAACGGCTTGAAGGGTAGATTTGTGAGAGAACTGACATTGACTTCCAAAGAAATGGGAGTTGTCATGACATGCTAATTTCTTAGAAACAATTACATATCTCGAGAACGAAAGGCGATAGCGCCGATTGGATTGCGAAATTTTGCATCTCATTCAAAGGCAGTTTAGAAAAGACAATAAAATAATTTCGCAAATTTTGTAAATTTATAAACAATTTCCAAATTTTGCAGTTCTGAAGAGGAAAGGGCTCCCTTATATTCCAGAACCGAAAACTGCGACTTAACAATTTTTCAACAATTAACACTTTTATAAACAATTCCGAAACGTGCGCTATACGGAGGAAGGGTCCTCAAATTGTCTTTGAGGTGAATATTGCAAAATAACAATTTTGACAAGCGATGCAAAATTATTACTGAATACCTAGTTTAATTGTGCAAAAACCTTAAATTTCGTAAACACTGGTATTTGAACACTATTACTTCGCCAAAACTTCCAACTCCCAATTACTTTTCCGATCCTGGAGCCGCCTTCGCACACTTCATTTCTTCGTCTCGGATCCGTAATATTCGTTCACGTTCTTAAGTTGTTTTGCGTTAAAAGAGGAGATATTCAATTGATTTTTTTTGCAAGTAAATCAGAATTAAAAATTTCCAAATTTCCTTTTCAAATTAACTAATTCTATTGCATGTGCTGAACTTTTTATGTCGTATTGTATGATATTATCTTTATTTATATATTTCTTGTAGACGATCGAATGGCTTGCATGACGACGCGATGGAGGCTATCCTCGCCTCCCTGTGCCTTCTACGCCAATACTCTCAATCATTCGGATAAACACGCGTATCATAGAGAACGTTCAAACTAGAGATCATGATTGCGGGAAATCTAGCCTATCAGCTTCTCAGTCGTTGGCAGTTGATTCCGAATGTTCTTTTGCAATAACGTCTATGAAAGAACCAGATGGCGTTATCGTCCGTACAGTATGCCAGAATGCGCGGAAAGACGGGCACTTCTGAATTTGGCCGTTACCCATTTTATGTGTCGAGAACTGTACAGTTTGGAGGCAGCCGCCCGGTGGAGGCGCAGACCGCGAGTGTGGAGGCTAGGGCCGGCAATGTATTTGTCGTGAGGCAGTGAGACTCAAGTGAGGAGTCGTGTAGGAATTCTGCAGTGTTTCACACGATCGGGTTTATTTGATAGTTAAGTAGATGTGTGGTAGCCGTAGAATTTATATCACTCCTAGTAGTGGGGTCGATTTATTTCGTTATTTAACGATTGTACATAAGGTTTATTTCGGTGGTAGATTTAATTATTAATAAACCAGCAATATGTTAAACCCACCCTCGTCTGTGTATTATTGCAACCTGCATGACGCCACATATGACGTAAAGTTCATTTTGGGGTATTTTTTTGATTTTGCAAATCTTTCACAAATGTAATTTTTTGAAAGGTCTCTGAAACCTTTAATGTACACGTAACCAGCAATTTGTAAACAATATTGTATTTGTAAGTTAAAGTGCTTTAAATGACTTCAAATCAAGTGTTTCGAAAACTCAAAATTATTTTGTGAAAAAGAGCTTTAAATTTCGCATTATTAGCAGCGCTTAAACGCCATTTTCTTAAAAACGGCTCCAAATTTTTCAAACTAAATTGCCATTTAGGACGATGTTTTACTGTTCTTTAATATTCTAAAATTAATGTTTCCGTTTTACCATTAGAAATCTGAAAAATTAAGAAAGTATCAGAAAAATGTACTTGGGCGGCACTTCCACCTGAATTAATTTAATGTTAGGGAATTCTTGCTAACAGTTTGTAAGTGACGTACTCTTGCTCTGACATGGGTGTTTGGGTAGCCGTTGCAATATGGATGACAAATTGTAAATTTTCATTTTCGAATTTGCAATGTTACTGGAGTCACCAATATTGGGTTACCGCAAAATGAATATTGTTCATTATTGCAGGAAATTGAATATTTCGTTAGTGAAATCACGAGATACAATTCATGTTTTCGTAATCTAATAGTCTCCTGCTAATAACTATCGTCGTCTGGATTCTTGCTCTGGAATATTGACGTTCACGGAGCTTCTAATATTGTTTGTTGTGACTGAAGGACCGTGGTAAAAATGTATCGCCACAAATATATGTGTAAAAGGAAACATTTTAAATGTTTGTTATATAAATTAGAACTGTTGATAAAATAAAGATTTATTAAATTGAAAATGAATTTAACAAAACATTTAATAATAACATATCTGAATAATCTGAAGCATGTGAATATGGGGATAAAATGAGGCGGTTACATGTACACGCAAATGTAAATATCGCAAGGAGCTAGAAATAGCTTCATGATCTATGGCAACGAGGTACACAAAACATTAGAAAGTGTGTGGAATTGGAAGTTCTGTATGACGTTTCTCTGTACTATTCTGAGATTACATCTATAAAGTCCTTCAAGCTCTTGATAGCTATTTGTTATAATTGGCATATTTTGGACCAATAAGAGCTTAATTTGCAGAAGAAAGGTAATGTCAAATTTCTCTTACGTGCTCGTATCTTCAATCGGAATATATTTCGCACTTCATATTTTTGATTTAATGTACAAAATGAAACGACATTGATGATTTTTCAAGTAGTGGAATTCGGTAATCGTCCTCAACCCTTTGAAGCGCTTCTACCTTTTTGCACGTCAAATTGCTTCATCACTTCATTTTATTTTTGTACGATGCAGTATATGAAAACATGTATGAAATTATATTTGTATTAAATAATTTTTTTGTCCATTCAACGTTAACTTCTTCAAATGTGTTATTTAATTTAAATTACATTTCTCATTGTGGATATTATAGCTAGAGCGGCAAAACGAAAAAGCTTAGCTACTAAAACAAAACTATTTATCCTTGAGTTTCGGCGATGTATTTTACTATGTATTTCAATTTTATAGAAAAGAAATACGTAATTTTTGTTATTTTTATTTACCTTCAATAATAAGTAAATGAAGATGTTTCCCTTAATTTATTCATCCTGCTTTTCATTTCTTTCTTAAATTCATATCTCTTAAAAGCAGTCAGCTTTTTCAATGTGAAATAATCGTCTCATTCTAATAAGCAGTACGGCAATCTTTCGAATAAGCGGTACGGTAAGGTCTCTCGTCGTTCCTGTTTCTCAATTAACTTCAAAAGGAGGATATACATTTCGACGTGTATTTATTTTATTTTCAGCTATAACTTTAGCAATTTTGTAGTGTTGTGGGGTACGTACGCATTCGATTTCAGAAAGTTTGTAAAATGTAAAATGTTAATTTTTGAATCTCAGTATTTACAATTGAGATTGCTCTTGCCTGTTTAAGGTTTGAAATGAGTGGAGTGAATACATACTTACCGCAAAAACGCACCCACTTTGCCTTTCCTTATTATGATTTAAATTGCTTTGCTTTCAAGCAGAGCTGTCAAATAAAGCACGCACGTTACGTTCTCGGAGCACGCTCTTTACTCAATCACTAGATGTGGGATTTTGTATATTAATTTATTATCGCGCCCTTGATAGGTCACGTTTTTATTAGGAAATCATGAACACAACATTTTCTATTTGCCTATTTTAAGACCCTTTTTGAAAATGTTTAGCGTATTTTCGTGTGCCTCTCTTGGATTTCTATATCGGATCTCTAATTCTTTCAAATAAAATTATAAAACTTATAAAAATAATCATGAAGTCGCAAGATCGAGTGTTAATTTCTTCAAAGCAAAGTCGGACTTTCAGAATCCTTCTGTAGTAACTTGAAACGTTATTTCGCAGTTTGAAGCTGAGGAGCAGCTGCAAAATGGATCTGAAGGAAGCCGCGAAAACGGCGAAAATCTCAGGTCCGATCATGTCCTCTCTCGCTACCCTCGTGCCTAGTGTTACGAAGGCGGAGGAAATGCGGGGACGCCAGGAGGCCGAGAGTGTCCTGGGAAGAGAAGAAAGGCCGATAAAGACGTCAAAAGTGCGGAGAAAAAGCGCTCTAATGATCGGGGATAAGGGCGTGCTAAAGACGACGATAAACCCGGAACCATCTGCTGTGAAGTTGAGGGGGATGCAGAAGGTGACACGAGCGACGACGGCCGGAGCGTTGCCGACTTCGCACCAGGACGCCCAGATTAAAATGCGTCCAAGAAGATCCAACACTGCGAGACCATCTCCAACGTCGCACAGAATTCTGCAATTACCTTGCGAGTGGGGAATGTTGGGATGTTGAAAGACTCGACGAGCACTGAGAGATCACCTTCAACCTGTAAAGAACTCGCACGTACTACCACAGATGAGGTAAAACTTGGAACATCGTCGAAGTTGCAAGCGAACTCACGAAGCGTGATCCGGTTGAGGAGGTCGGAAACAGCAAGGGTGTCGCTTTCGCCGCAAGATTTTGTGCAAACAAGTAGGCAAATTCGGGAAATGGGGACGTTGCGTAAGTCAGAAGGTGGTGAACGCACTCGGTCGCAGATGGGAAAAACGAGAACCGCAACGGTATCATCGCGATCTGCGACGCGATTTGAGATGGTGGGGTCAGCGGAAAGGTTGCCAGCGGTTCAGGAAACAAAGCGGACCGCGACTTGTTCGGGGAAGTCAGACAACTCAGAAGCGTCTCGAACTCTCCAAGGAGACTCGCGGGGAGTCAGAAAGTTGAAGTCGGCGCCGATGATAGTAAGCGGTAGGCGATCCATGGTAGAAGGGAATTTGGAAAGTTTGATACAGATAAAAAAATACAGAAGAAGTTCGTCACCACAGAAAAGGAGGCGGTCTACGACAGCTTCGGAGGAAAGCGCGTCGGCGAGAGAGGAAGGTGTGCGGACGGTGAAAACAACGCGGAGAAAAAACACACTGAGTGCGAAAGAGACTGCAAAGGACACATCTGCATCCACTTCATTGCCCTTGTCTCGAGAGGACAATCAAATTACCGGTATGTCAGAAGACTCTTTTGCAGATTTGGAGGAAGCATATCGAATGCGAATGGAGAAATTGCCTTTGACGATACGACCGTCAGCGATATCAGGAGACGATTCAGATGAAGGAAAGACAGCTGGGACAGATAACGTGATGTCGGAGAGGACGTCGAGAGTACCAACACCTACAGCACCACAAGACTCCGACCATTATGTGCGTCGTGGCCTGAGGACTCAAGTGCAAACACGACGGACTCTCAGAAAGTCCGCATCGGCTGCATTCGTTCAGGAAACATCTAGAACATACGAACAGAAACTACTGGAGAGAGCTGCAGAGGTAGGAGCAGGGGAAGAATTGGTGTCGACTGCAATGAAGGAGAAGAAAGGGAAAGTAAAGAAAAGCAAGAAGGTGAAAGAAGGAGCAGGAGAGACTGAGTTGAAGGGGGAGCTGAGAAACACACAGTCAATGACTCTGCTGGAACGAAAAAGACTGAAAGAAAAAGAGCCGAATTTGAAGGAGGTAGAGCTCCGAGGAACAACTATTATGAAGGTAAATTTACTTCCAAAGCTGCGCGCCATTGTTTAATTCCGTACGATCCCAAAGATTTCAATTTTGTTAAACTAGTGGTACTACAATACCACACCATTTCTCACATTATTTCGAACTTTTATAATTTTGAAAATTCTGAGAGTTCAACGAATATGAGACCTCCGCCATTATTTCAAGCATTTTTTGTTTTATCACGGAAAAAAGAAAAAATAGTTTCTTTTATTTTGATAAATACGCTATTTTTATAATTTCCATTAACTTCAAACAGAAATTGCGCAAACGACTTGTTCAAAAAAATGTACCTGAGCTTTTTTAAGAATCTGATTGTTTAAAGCAGGTGTTGCTTAAGAAACAATCTATGTCTTGAAATGCGTAGTTTTTCTTCCATAAGACGCTTAAAAACGGCGTAGATCGCAGTTTTGTTGATCTCTTTGTAGTTTCGAAAATTGCAAAATTTTAAAATGTTTTTGGCATGTTTCTACAACTACAATATTGAAGATAGAGATTTGTTTCTTAATGAATTCTGTTTATTAATGTTTCAAATATTTTTAAACAAGAGCATGAACAATTTTTTTCAAAATATCAGTAATTTTGCGTGAAATGTAGGCGATTTTTAAGCAATTATTTTTAAACAACTTTTTCCCCCGTAAATGTTTTTTTTTTAAATAGAACGAAGTTTACTTAAAAAGTGCGTAGGTCTAATTTTCGTTGAACTCTATTTTCGAAAATTGCGAAATTACAAATAATGCGAAAATTAAAGTGCTGTTGTAGCCCCATTCGTTTGTTTGATTTAGTTAGTCTTTGGTCTAAAGATGAAAATACGTTAATTTCCGAAACGTCACGCCACTTTTGATAAAAAAGATTTATAATGAAACTGTAATTTACTAAAATAGTTTAATGATTATTGAATGAAATGACTGTCAAGTGTGGTTCAGTAAAATTATACATTCCTCTTGTTACTGACAACCAATTTACACTTCTTTCTCTATTTATGATGAAATAACGAAATTAATAGATAAAGGAATATAATTTATTGTCAATAAATAATGTCAATAACAAGAGATAATATTACTAAATAGTTTAATGCATGTTTTTCTGTAATATAAAGGAAATATTTGATTTTTTAATGCGATCCCATCTGTTTCCTTGTGAAGGGATTCGAAGATTCGTGGCCGCTGTGCCAAGGGGAAGCCGCTGGCACGTGCGGCCTGTGGAGCGCGCTGGCGCTGGCGGGGGCGGGGGCGGGGCCGTGGGCAGGGGCGGGGCCGGGCGCGGCCGTGCCGCTGCGAGTGACGCAGGCGGGGCAGCGCGCGTCCAAGATGGCCGACGCGTGGCGCGCTCGCCGGGAGTCGATGGAAGAGCGGCGGGACAGCCCGCGCCTCTCGCCCAACTACCTCGAGGGCCACCCGCTGTCCGAGCGCCGGAGGACCACGAGGTCGGTCGGAATGCTGCACTTGGCGGCCGGAGTGTCGTTCAGTGTCTCGATGCCGTCCTTGTGTTTCGTAGTTTCGATCTTGTTTGCGATATGGGAAAGACGATGAAGAGAAAGTAAGACTAAGATTTTTTTTTACAAATTTGTTGTGAATTTCATTTTTGTGGAAATACATTCATGGAAAAATAAATATAAAAATGGTTAATAAATCGTAAATGAGAGATTAGTTAAATGCACAAACACAATGTAATTTTGAATCCTGAACTCAGCGTGAATAGTAAATGTATTTACAAGTTATGAATGTACGAATTATGAGCGTTAAGATTGAACTTTATGTATTTAACATTGTTATTGTTTCCAAATGCATTGAATGTCTCGAAAAATTAATATAGTTGCGAATAAACATTCATAACTATTTCAATGGTCTCTTCAATTTTTATGTTGCAGATTACGACACTCAGGCAAAATTGACTAAGAAACTATCGTGTTGCAGAAATGTCCATAAATAATGGAGTATTATGATTTATATTTTTTTCGTACAGAGTTTTCGTTTTTACGTTTTTCTCATATTCAGCCGTATTTCAAACCCAGTCTTCGTCTCAATGTCGGATTTATATACGAACTACGAGGGGCATTCAATAATTAAAGAGACAAACAGGTCTGGAGAAACAAAAGTTTATTTTTACAAAACAAGATTTTTCGTACTTTTCAATGTAATTCCCACCAACATTTATGCACTTGTCCAAACAGGTTACCAGCTTTTTTACACCGGCTGCAAAACACTTTTTATCTTGGTATGTGAACCAATTTCCTACAAATGTTTTGACATCTTCGTTGTCCTGGATCGTCTTCCCAAGTAATGTCTCCTTCAGTGGACCAAACAAATGGAAATCAGATGGGAGCTAAAAGGAGGATGAGGCAGTACTTCCCATCCCATTTTGTCGATGGTTTCACAGCTTTGAGAGCAGTGTGAGGACGTGTGTTGACTTGTTGGAGAATCACACCTCTCCTCTGAGATTCATGACGTTTCTTTCTTATGGCTGGGTTCACCTTGTTCAAAAGCATATCTGAGCTGTATTGGGTGTATAGTGTACACTATTGGTCAAGACAATCACAAATAAATGCAACTAAAATGTCCCCAAACACCGTCAATATGACTTTTCCTGCTCATGCGGCTAGAATGGCGTTCGTCAGTCACTGAGTCTCGATCACTTTTGAACTGTTCTACCCACTTGTAAAAATTCCTGCAGTTCATACAACTTTCACCATGCACTTAAGTCATTCTAGAGTGTATATTAGCTGTTTTTTTCACATTCAGCAAGTAAAAAAACAATCACAGAACGTTGTTCAACCAATATGGAATTTTCAAGTTGGCTCGTCTTCGTTCAACTTAATTTTGAGGGAATGAACACAACGATGCTGATCATCCAGATGGTCAGGATTCATCCCAATAATGCCAACTTAAAGTCATAAAATTAGCAAACATGTCCTACCAACGTTTTTCTCTAGACCAATTTGTCTCTCTAATTATTGAATGATCTACTTTTTTGAAAATTTACCTCTGACTCGTTTCTCATGAATTTAACTTACCCACTCCGAAACTACTTCGAGAAACGTACAAACACTCGACTATTGAAGTTTATATTTACTCGGATACATGTCGGTCAGCGAGGAACGGTGAAGCAAGATGTGATGTGCTCCAGGGAGGCGCGGAGGAGGCGGAAGCTGCAGGAGAAGGCGATGAGGCGGAAGGCAGAGAAGGACGCTAAGGAGGAGCGCGTCAAGGAGAGGCGCATGGCGAGTGAATGGCACACGCAACGCGACGCCACGTTTTCTTTGTAGTAGAGATTCGATTGCTTGACTGCTTGAGTGATTCCGTGCGAGTCAACACCGAAAGTCATCAGCCCCGTGAGTGTAATACATGTTTCAATACAGGTGGCCATGATATTCCCCAGCTGGATGAAGAGATTCGGCGCCGACCTACATGACTAGCGAGGTTTCCCCAACAAGATATTTCCCATCAGCGCGGCATCACCCAACACCCCCTGCATATAGAAAGCCACCACACTGATTTGTGACGTCATCAAAGGTAGTCCGACCGGACAGCTGCGCAGATCGCAGTTATACCAGAAACCCTTACTTTGTTTGCAATTACTATTCTGCAAAGTATTACAAAAGAAACGTTCATATTTAATGTTCACATCAGTGAACTATATTTGTTTCAATAATCTATAAGAAATTCGTTTGAAAGCATTTACCTTCAAGTGCGTAAGAGTAATCTCAAGAACATATTTTTGCAGATACTTTACATCCCAAGCATTTAACATTATTACAAGGAAAATAGTGAAAACATAATGAAGGTAGTAAGTTATATATAAATCATAACGTATGTTCAAAAAGTCCAATCACATTTATTAATACATTAACACATATACAACGTTATCAAATTATAAATTAACCAGTCAGATTTTTCAACTTTCTCTCAGCAATTTTAGAAAATATTTTGGAAAGTATTAAATTCCTGATAAATTTTCAGACACAAAATCATCTTCAGTAAAACATTTTTCTAATCAAAAACATATCCACCATATCTGAAATTAAATTAATATTATTAATGTTTCTAGGAAAAATCTTGATTTCTTAATTTCGTCACAGGAGCATTTTTCTGTATAAAGTAAAATTCAAAGCACTATCTACAATTTCCGAAAGAGAAATCACTGGATGAGGATTCCACAATAGTTTTAAAAAGCAAACACGATCATCACTTTGTTTGATAATTGTCCAAACTGAAAACACTGTAACTTTTCTCAAATTTTCTAACATTATTCAAGAAAAAATTTAATTATAAACTTTCTGCAAAACAACCCTAGCAGCATCGACAGCTACCGGTAGGAAGTTCTTCAGCCTTCTTTTTTTTCTGCTGGAGTTTCTCGCCTTGTTTGCTAGGAAAAGTAGATAGGGCAGTCAAGAAATACGGACGACACCCACAATTGTTTTAATTGAGAGACACTCAATTTAGAAAATTATATTTCACCCGTCGTATCGCATATAACTGTTTCTCACACTATATCATTCTCATGAAAGTGGCGATGGCAAAGCTGTAAAATATTGCAAAAAATTAGAACCTGTTTAATACTAGTAAATAATTCACAGGAAAGCATTTAAAACTCAAGAAAATAATTAACAAGTACAATAAGACAACTATTGTATGTAGCAAGGACGGTTTAAAAATTAATTTGAACGAATTTAGGATCTTAATTATGTTCTGCTATAATGTATAACCTAAAAATATTTGAAATCATTTAAATGTTTTTTTCTGCTGGAGTTTCTCGTCTTGTTTGCTAGAAAAGTAGATAGGGCAAAGTAAGTCTTATTTTTTGAACTGTATATCGTTTTAAGAGTAAAACTCATTGTAATAAGTTGAGTTCAAACTTGGTCTAATTGAAAATAAGTATTATGCATTTTTGGAGTATGTTGCAAAACATTCTAAAAGGTTTTCGGCAACGAAATGACTACGAATAAAATGAATACTTACAATGGATGTTCTTGGAAGTCTGAAATTCCGTCGATGTGCAGCACATCATTTTCGTCGCATTTCATGTACAGCAGTTCATTTTCGTCGCATTTGATTATCTTTCGAGAAACCAAATAGGCTGTACATGGACTTTAGACTCTTGTAAGCGCAGCGTACGGCAGTTTAGTACAGCGCATATATATTTTGACTTTAAAAATATAAAGGATTTGTTTAAAAAAACGCATCAAAATATTCAAGTCAAATGCAACCTGCAACAGTTGCCAAAGTTTTCGTCAAATAACTCCTATACAAAGCGTTTTAGGGCCTTAAAAACTAAAATTTTGAGGCCGAAGACCTCAGAGAAACGTTTTTCACATCATAATCTATGAGACATTCCTCGATATTCAATTAGATTTTCGGTTCCACGCTTCAATACTATCAAGGCCACCTCAATATTTCAGCCCTTGGTGCTGGTAGCCATTTTTGTGTGACGACATGCTTGGAATGCTTAGATTCCTCAATCTTATATTTACGCTTTCTGTATACACCGTGGTTTGTGCAGTCATACGAGGTTTAATTGCATAATCATTCATTCAAGATTTGCTCTGCAGTAACAACTAGAAGTACTATTATAGTTGCGTGATACCTATGAAAATTGTTCCTTATGCGTGTAGTGAAACTTTTCAATTAATGTTTTGCCATGGTCTATAAGTGCTGTGTATTCAATTGCGGAGGGGTGTGGGTGAACAGTGAAGAGTGAAGATTGTGTTTGTGTTTTACCCGCACCAATATTTTCGTTATCATTCGATGAAATTTTCAAGTGAGCGGGTTCAGACACGTAGCTTTCTCAAAAGTAAAAAGCTTTTCTAATATTTTTGTTACTATCACGAAAAGCTAAAACCTGACAAAGAATATTGAATAATTACTTCAAATGTCTTTTAGGAAGTGTTGGGAATTGTTCCTAGAAAATTCCCCATGATATTGAATAGATATTGGAAATTTCTTTTATACATCAATTGCATTGTTTTTTTATGTTTTATTTGTTATTGTGTTAGTACATCGCAAGTTACCTTTATAGATTTTCGAACAAATAAACATGTTTCGTTAAATACTTTCCCTCTTAGAATGAAAATAGGATCGGGATGAATGTGGGGTCTAACATGCGAGAGTTCTCTCATGGGTACGCAGAGGTAGTGCGGGGAAAACTTGTGCTATGGCAAAACACAAAGAATAAACTTTTTAAAGTATCTGAAGTAAAATAGCTTGAAATAAATGAAAAAAATCAAAACGCGCTAGCCTACAATACTACGTGAATTAATTAAAAAAACATATAAATTTAAAATTATAGAAAGAATAGTGCAAGTCACTCGACAACTGCCTACGATCGCAGTCCAAACGCACGATTGGCGGCATCTGGAAATATGTACATCAACGCCCAGCTGCAACCACGTATTGTAAATAATACACCGTTTGATATTAAACTCAAGGTGTCGGTTCATTAAGGTATTCAATACGCAAACATTGTTTGAGCAACATTCCCATGTACGGAAGGGAAGTATAAACTGCTTGTAATGGCAACAAATGATATTCAGTGCTCAAAGGTGAAAATATTAGTTTGATAATTTTTTTGGCTCGGAATTGCTTTTCTTGAGGTACGTAAGAACGCAGAAAATAATCCAATACTTTTTAGAATACAAATAATTTTTCAATTTTCACACCCCAGCAAGCTGGAACCCTGACTCTCCAAAACCCTTTCGGTTCCTCAAAACAAATCAAGGAAAGTTAAATAATATTGCAAAGAGTAGGTCTGTACTTGCCCGATCCGGTATTTTCGCGCTACTTGACTTGACTTTCTCAGGAGTAAAAATCTTTTCTATTATATTTATGACTGTCAAGGAAACCGAAAGAATCTCAAGGAAGATTGAATAATTTCTTCAGATGTTGTTTTCAAAGAAGTATGAATTGTTCCAAGAACATCTCTCTATAATGCTGATTAAACTTTTATTGAAAATTTGTTTCCAACATCAAATGCATCAATTGCATTGTTATTTTGTTTGATATTCTGTAAGTACAATAGTAGTCCCTCTCCTTCCCTCTCCTTCTTTATGGAAAGGATAGACAAATGGATAGGGAAAGGGTGGTGTTTAACATGCGAGAGGTCTCGCACAGGTACGCTAGTATATGACTTTTTGGAAGAAACATCATTGATATGCTACCACCAATACTTCAAATGAATATTGAACATCTTCAACGATTGGGAAAATATTATCACAGCTTTCAAATTACAACACACTGTTGCTATCAAAACAACTGACCATGTGGAAATCACGTTGTTGACAAGGACTACCCTGGGCACCATGACACTACGTCACAAGCTCGGTGTGGAGGCTTTCTTTATTCAGAAGGTGTTGCATCACCCCGCTAAGACGAGCTCTAAGCTCCCGACCGGTCTTCCGTCATGTGTGGTAGTGTAGTGCATGTAAGTGTGTGTAAGTAAGAGGTAAGGATGGGATATGGAAGGGGGTCGTGCGCGGTTTATGGCTCATTTGTTAGGGTACTACTCCGGCACTCGCTTGTTATTAATCACAGAAACCTTGGAAATCTACCGATCAGAGTTATGGCTACCGATATAGGAGGCCTTTGCAAAGGATCATGACGTTCTCACGGGTGGTTATATCTCGTCTTTCCCCTTTCTCGTGCTTGGCAGGCGAATGACAACTAGCATTATACGAAACCCCAATAAAATTAGAGTTTGTTTGACTAAGATAATTTTGCACTGTGAAATTACTTATAAATACCTAAGAAAGTGTATTTTTGAACCGAAAAAAATGTTTCTCTGACAGTATAACGAATATGTGAAAGCATAAATATGCAAAAAATATGGCGCCAGGAATACAGAACCATCAATTATTAGAATTTATTTAGTCACAATTACAATACTTGTTGTAATACTAAAAGTAAACCGGACAAGTTGACAGCTACAACTAGAAAAAATCTCAATTAATCATAATTTAAAGAATAAGTGCAATATAATTTAAGAGCATCTGAAATTGTAATTTATTTTAAATTTTCGTAAATAAAGTAATCTGTAGTAATATTAAGGCTAATTATAATAATAAATATTAATGTTTAATTAAATATTCTTGCTCCACAACTTAATGACCAAAACAAAAGAGACTTATTACAGAGAAAAATCTCTTATATCTTTCTTTACATCTTTTACAAAATTAGGATAACTTAAGAATCTTTCACATAATTAGGGCTCATAAAAATCATTATTTTTAAAATTTATGTAAAATTGATGTGAACCAGGAAAATATTTTTGCTGCAAAAATAATAGAAAAGCAGCATTTACTTCGCCTCTATCAATATTCCAATTACAATAGTATATCAAATAGTCCACATATCACGAAAAAACCGCGAATTCACGCAAATATAGATAATTTTCTAACAATTATTTTCTCAAAAAGTGTTCCAAATCTTTTCTTCTCTTTTAAATGTTTTGTGGGTTAGAGTAAAGTACCCTTAAAAATGACGCTCGTCTTATTTTCGTTGACTTTGCTGAATTTTCGAAAATTGCATAAGTTGGAATCACTTGTTTTAAGCGTCGGGAAAGCTATTTTTTTCAGCGCCGGAGGGGTAAGTCCACTGGTGGTGTAGCACTTACGTACTTTGCGTGTTGACTCGAAGGACCTGAGTTCGGATCTCGGTGCGGAGAAAAAATAGATGGTTTGGAACCCTTTTGCAGGCTCATGTAGTATTGCGTAGCCGTTTGAAAATTATGCGACAAACCGCTAGCTATCATGAAGTTGTACTTCTTCGCGTTGGCAGAGGTCTTGGATGCTATTCTTCGAATTCTCTATAATTGTACGCGACGAGTTGTTACTTCCGAATATTTATCGATTTGACTGTCTTACATTGCTACGTAATGAAAGAAGTATTTTAATAGTCAGGCAAAAATCGGCGATTTTCCGACAGAAAAACTCGCATTGTCGAGCCATAGTAATGAACTAGTGGTGCTACAACATGGCACAGACTTTCCCGCATTAGTTTTCTATTTCCTTCGGTCTCGGTTAGCTATTCGGAATTGCCACATACTCTTGCCAGCTGCCATCTATCACCGCATATTTTTTTGACATTTTCTTATTTTTTCGGTTTTCTAATGGTAGAACGAAAATATTCATTTTAGAATGTTAAAGAACACAAAAACCTAGTACTCAATGGCAACTTTCTCTAAAAAATTTGAGCCGTTTTAAAGAAAATGGCGTTTTACCGCTACTAAAAATTCGAAATTTGAAGCTCGTTTTCACAGAACATTTTTGAGTTTTCAAAATACTTCGTTTGAAGTCATTTGAAGCACATTAACTCACAAATATAATAATGTTTACAAATTGCTGTTAATGTGCATATTAAAGATGTGAGAGATCTTTCAAAAAAATTATATTTGTGTAATTATTGAAAAAACAAAAAAACTGAAAATAAACCTTACGTCTTATCAAAGAGTGCATTTAGCTCTATCCGATTGAAAAGTTTGAAGAATTGTTTTCTACCCATTTATGAGAAAATAGCGTTTGCGCGTTTCTGAAAATGCGGAATTTTGAGCTAGTTTTCACAGAAAACGGATGTGTTTTCAAGAAACTTTACTTGACATTATTTAGATTAGATTAGATTTATTTAAACTGCAATTGGGCATAACCCGGTGGCAGCTAATTACAAAAACATAAATATACACAGCCTTTCCGTAATATAGAACTCTAAAACCACTAATAATAATAATAATAATAATAATAATAAGCAAATTATATACTAATTGTAGTAATAATAATGGTAAAATAATGATAATAATATAAAAACTGATTCATAAAACATTAAATTACATTAAGAGAGAAAACACACACACACACACTGCATTAGTATCACACTGCACTTCACTTCACTAAGACCTTAAAACATTTCCTTCTTTATTTCTCTGCTAGACACTGCACTACACCTCACTTCACAATAGAACACTTATGCATCGCTATATAACCCACTATTCTCCCTCATTTACTTAATAATACCCTAAATTAATTTCCTAAACTGTTGAACACTTTGAGGAAAGGGTTCAAAGGTTTTTGCAGGCAATCTATTCCATTCCGTAATCGTTCGATTTGTAAAAGAAAATTTCCCGACATCCGTTCTCTGCTGTCTTAAATTTATTTTGTGCCTGTGATCCACTCTACTGATGTATGTAGGAATACATAGCCGCCGATTAATTTCTTTCAAGCTGGAAGACCATTATAAGCTTTATACAAGGCGCAGAGTCTTGCTACTGATCGCCTGTTTTTGAGTGAATCCCACCCTGCCGTTTTCTTGTCCCTGAAAGTAAATTTAGCTGCCCTATGCTGAATCCTTTCCAAGTGTTTACACTGCATAATCTTGTGCGGATCCCAACAAATTGTTCCATATTCCATTATTGGACGAACAAGAGATAAATAAGCAATTTCCCTCGCGTTTGCCGTACTCTTTTTTAGGATGCGCATTACAAAGTGAAGAGATCTCCAGGCTTTCCCTACAACAAAATCTACGTGTTTTTTCCAACTTAATTTACTATCGAAAGCACTATTTACTATTTACTATTTACTATTACTACTATTTACTACTACTACTAAGATTTACTATTTAAAGCACATGTACTCGTAAGTATAATAATGTGAAAAAATCGCCGATAATGTAAATATTATCGACGTGAGAAACAAGTCAAAAAAATATATTTTTGCAATTTTTGAAAAAAACAAACAAACAAAAGGATACAGGAATGTGGCTGTTATGCCACCTGATAGAGTACATTTACCACTATCCGTACCAAAAGTTTAAAGAAAAAATTAGGAGCCGTTTTTGAGCTTTTGTAATTTTTTAAAATTGCACATATTGCTTGCAATATTGGGCGAAAACTACTAAAATTTTCAAAACAATGTATATGACCTTAAACAAAGAACTCACTTGGGAGAACACATTTTATTTGAAAGAAAAATCTCTATCTTCAATTTTGTAGTAGCAGAAAGACGAAAAAAATCAAACTTTCACAATTTTCGAAAATTTACGAGTTATCCGTGAAAATCGGACCTATGCCATCTTATTAAGTGTATTTAACTCTATTCATACAAGAAATTTAAAGAAAAAATTGGAGCCGCTTTTGAGAAAATTTTGAAAATGTCTGGGGAGCTTCGTGTAAAGTACCTCCAAATTTTGAAGAATCTTTTTGAAAATCTCAAAGCTTAGACTTGAACCAGATCGACCGGCGAATATCCATTTTCGAAGAAATCGCACGTATGGTTTAAGCGCTAGCAGTGTTCACAGACGGACGGACGGACGAACGGACGGACGGACGAACGGACGGACGGACGAACGGACGGACGGACGAACGGACGGACGGACGAACGGACGGACGGACGAACGGACGGACGGACGAACGGACGGACGGACGAACGGACGGACGGACGGACGAACGGTCGGACGGACGGACGGACGAACGGTCGGACGGACGAACGGACGGACGGGCGCGGACGGACGGGCGCGGACGGACGGGCGCGGACGGACGGGCGCGGACGGACGGACAGACGGACGGACGGACAGACAGACATACGTTTTCCTTTCAATTGTTTTTCGGTATCAAGGACCCACAAAAGAGGGGTTGTGGCTACACCACTTGTTAGGGGATATTTTTTTCTTTATTTAGCAACCGAAGTTATCCACTTTTTCGTTATCACGGCCCGGCAAAGAATTTTTTTCTGGCAAAAATTGGCCATTTTTTCGCGCAGCATTACATAACTTTCCCTATACTGCGTATATAACTCCGTGTATACTTCCGTATACGGGAAAGTAAAAAGTGGAGATCCTCGCTACGTTACTTTCCAGTAGTTACTTTACAGCGATGTGAGTCTTTTACTTTCCGATTTTTTTTGCTTCATTGACACTGCATCTCGCACAACTGTACTTTCTACAAATTTATCTACACATTAAGTGTGTAATTTTGGCAAAGGGTCCCCCCCGATAAGATGGTACCAAGTTCTCAACTAAATTACATATGAGTAGTTACACTATAATTCTAACATAAAAATAATATTTTTGAAAGGTTTCTTAGCCCCCACACCCCTCTACAGCCAAAAACGTTTCTTTTTTAATTTCAATTTTTTTGTCTACTTAACACTATTTTATCTTACTGAAAAAATACGATAAATAAGAACACAATTTGTACATCAGAAAGACATATCTTTCTCAAAAACTGAAAAGTTTTATTTTCCTTTACCTAAGTGTTTGTTCCTGAATACATATAAATATGTAGACGCTCGTACAATCTGTACACGTGCGAAAACTCTGCACATTGTAAATAATGGTACCCTTCACTTAGCGCTCATACTGGGAGAGATCGCTCAGGTCATCAACTGATGTCTCTGCAGTGCTGTAACCGTACAATATCATTGTAACAAAGTTACGCTTTCGACGTATGCGCTAAAACGTATTAAGTTCTGTGGCGAACAGGTAATACGGTTGCACTCTTGACTAGGATGGTAGTTGTAAGCTCGGTGAAGGAGGCCGGAGCAAGGAGGTTATAATACATGGAGGCGACATCGGCTCCCGAAAGTGAAGCCAATCGCTGGTGTGCCCGCCATGTTTTGTAGCCCAAAACATTGGAGTGCGTCTCGGCCAATGATGTATGCATACATCATTGGTCTCGGTTTGCTAGCTACATTCTTTTTGTTTATTGCTTTGCGTTCCTCTGTACCGCGAGGTATTTATTTTTATTCTTGGGAGAAAACATTTAATGAACATTTTTTCTCAGTGAAATAAATTGTTTGGAGGTATATTTCATATAAACAGCGGCAAGATTTTGAAGGTTTTGAAAATGCCTAAAAAAATGTTCTAAGTCATATTTACGATTATATTTTCACATTTTTTTAGGTCATAAATGCTTACATATTTCCAACATTTTTAGGTCATAAACATCTGGGCCCTACTCATACACATTGCATGCTCAGTTGACTCTGCAGTCACCACCAATGCTTGACAAAATTTGAAAATTAAATACTGCAGTATTATCGAGAATCAATGTTAATAAAAATCAATAATTTCACAATTTCATTTTGTTGATTAGCGACTTGATTTTGCTTTTTCCTTCTTAAAGTCTGTCATCAGTTGTATTGAAAACATTAATTATACCAACTAAAATAAGTTCTAATTAAATGTGAAGATTTTGATCTACTCTGACAAGTATAAATACAAGCTAGTTGTGCTACAACAGAATTTATGTTCTCGCGTTATTTCTAAATTGGCAATTTTTAAAATGTACAGAGAGCGAGCTGGAAAGGAGACTAGCATTATTTTTGTTTGCTTTTTGTTCTATTTTTTTGCAGTCTTTTCATAAACACATGAAAATTTTAAGAAAAATTTGCAGTAATTTTTATGAAAAAAATTGTTTAAAAATATTGTATATTTCATGCAAAATTTTGCAGACTACTCATATTTTCATAAAATTGTACATGACCTTATTTCAAGATCTGTCTTTAAATATCATATTTTATTAAAAAAACAAACAAACAAAAAAACTATCTTCAATATTGGAATTGTAGGAAGACTTCAGAAACAATTCGGATTTAATGAAATTTTCAAAAAATCAGGGATTTCAACAAAAAGTAGACCTGCACTGTTCTTTCAAGCATCCTTTATACTATCCAAGGAAGTCATTTACAATAAATAAGAACAAGATTTACCCAATTTTTTGCCCCGTCTGGCAATGAGAGTTTTTGTGTTAAAACTGTTTACATTGTAAAATTTTTGTAAAATTATTTTGTGTTATTTAATAGTAATGTCACAATTGTAAACATTAAAATAAGTAAAATTGTACATCTGAAAAAATTTTGTATTATCTGATTACCTTTTACAAAAAAGGTTGATTACAAAAAAATTAAATGTGTTCCCTCTTTGAATTCCTTGAATCCCTTTGAGTTCCTGTAAGAAAGGTTATATTATACATATTTGTTTTTCCGAATACAATATTGGATTTGCATTAGAAAAATATTTGTTTTGAAAACATGTTCAAATTGATTTGGCTTCAGGAAAACTAAAGTTGAGCATATTTCAAATTGTGTTCTTGTCCATAGATTTCTCCTCAGTTCCATTATCAAAGCCTTAAATACTTCTGTGCAAGGCAATTGGAATGTAAATTTATTATTGGGTTTGTTCAGGCAATTTGTTACCATTTCGTTTCAGAATTTTTAAATATTCAGGCTCCTTCCAAATTTACAATTTTCATTACTTTATGTCAAATTTGGAACATGATTAGCAGTTTTAACATCAATTTACATGACATTAGTTTCAACTCCTTGCTTGTTGAACCTTTTAAAAGCTGTTGACCTCATACTGTGTTCCCCCCCTTTTTTTAAGATGTACATAAATTAAATTCTTATCAGCTTAACACAATTAATGAAACCATTTTCAAAAATATTTCTTCTGACAATGAATTTTGGGGAGGTTTAATATATTTTCCAGGTCAGTTTTGCTTCATTATCAGAGTATTTCTGTCTGTTAATTGCAAATAATTATATATAAAACATCTTTCTTACGGAGATATTAAAATACGAATAAATAAAATACATGGGTGGAATGGTAGACTTCAGGCTTTTTGGGCTAATTGCAAAGCGGGTAGCCTAACCGAGCTTGCAAGGGGCTGGCTTCATTTTCCGCAACGGGAAAGGTCGGCCATGCCGCCTCCATGTATTATAACCTCCTTGGGCCGGAGGGATTCCAGCGAGAACATCCATGGCGAAGAGGTGCTTCGAATCGTACTGGGTAATAGATGATGTGCCACGAGACTGTCGGAAGATTTTTGGACGAGAGGGTGCTGCTGGAAAGCGGCCGAGAGTGTTATGATTTCGCATATCTGCGTCCTGCCATCATCACCGATAAGTAGATGAGATTTTTGTTAACTTTGTGCTTCTCTTGTTTTGTGTTTTGGAAAGTGATATAATTCTGACAAACTAGTTGACTTTCGGGGATTGAGTTGTATATGGGGCGACTAAATTAATTCGCCATAGCCGTTGCGACAGTTCAGCGACATTATTAGTGTTACAAGGAAGAGTCGTTTATAAATAAAACATTTATCTTCTTAGACTGATAAACATTCCTTCCAATTGTGAGGTAATTTTGGCAGTGTGTTCCTTGTGTAAGTGCAATACTTAGTACTCAGAAAGCAATTAAAAGCTTTGTACATTGGGAATCTGCCTTTTTCTTACAATTTATGCATAAAAGGTAAAGAAGGTTTATTTATTTATGTACATTAGAAATTAAATTTCTATTGCTGTGTGTGTTGGTCAAATTTGGATGTACATTTTTTTTATTTGGAAGAAAGAAAATTGTTAAGAAGAATGTACAATTCTAAATTGTTCTGGTGTAAAGGCACCTATTTGTTGTACATATTGTCTGGAATGTTAATGCACATTCCAAGTTTATTTGTTGAAAGTGAATAGTTACTTGAATAGATAAAACAATTTACTAATTAGTAATGTTAATGAACATTGCAAGTTATTCGTCCAAGTGAATAAAGCTTTGAATAGAGGGGAAACAATTTACTTGCATGTTTCCAAGTATTTTTTTTTTAGGTTTGTAAACCGAAAGAAAATACTTTTGAAGGGTAATTAGGTTTGCATCACTGTATTTTAAAGCACCTATTAAGGGTTCTGATGCTTTCATTCTATTGAAAGCAACTTGTTTGTGTGTGTGTGTGTGTGTGTGTTATTACTTGTAAGAAGAATAAGTGTGCATTGAATTTATGTTGATTATTGTCATTTATAGTGAAATATATATTTTTTTTTGTATACAGTCCAGTGTGTAAGTATGACTAATAACCTTACAATCAAGATCCCAAAGCCCAGAGATAATACATATACAATGAATTATAACAGAAAGTAACATAAGAAGTTTAGGCACAACTGGAAGTTAGGCTGTAGTGCGTACACATCCTTAAGCATTATTTATGGAAGGTGTACTGTCACATAAATGGCGCCTAGCTAATGGGACATGATTGGGACGAAATATGAGTCATGCTTATACATCTGATGAAAATTCATGGTACTAAATTGAATCTTTTTACAGAATTTTTTTTGAATTAAAAATGAACAGTCATTAGTTAATAATTGTATGGTGAATCGTATTATATAGTCCTTAATTTTTTTGGATTATCATATAAAGATTTACATAATAAGAAAGTGGCAGATTCAGATAGGACGGAGAGGTTTAATCTGCAGAGGAATATAGAAACTGTATCTGAGAGTAATGAGGAATCAGATAGGAGTGAGGGTAAAGATGTGTTACCGGAGGGTAGTGGAGATTTATCAATAGTAACAACTATGGAAGGTGAAGAAGAAATAAGATTTACTGACACTCCACCAACTGAAAGAGAATCAACGCCTACGACATCTCGAGATCAAGAGGGAGAATTAGATAGAGCAAATAGAATGATGGCTAGGTTGATGCAACAATTTATGCAACAAATCGACATCAAAATGCATTCTCAAGCAGAAGCAATAACTAGTCAGATCGTTGGGGGAAATAGCAAATTAGAGGAAAAGATGATAGAGAATAATAGCAAATTAGAGGAAAAGATGATAGAGAACAATAGAAAATTAGAACAAAAGATGATTGAGAGCAATAACAAATTAGAAGAAAAGATTATAGTGAACAATGCTAAATTAGAAGGGCGATTCGAAGAATTAGAGAATAAATTCAAAGGATTACCAGAGCAATGGAAGGGTATATTGAAGAAAGAAATTCAGACAGAGTTAGCTAACATTAATGGTAAATTAGAAGAAAGAATGCAGAATCTAGGGCAACAAATTCAACTTCAATGTGACACGAAAGTGAGTAGAATTGAAGAAAAAGTTGACACACAGACAGCAATAGTTGCCACTATTTCTGATAAACAGTCATCTTTAGAAAAAGAAGTCAATAAATTTCAAAAGGAACTATCAGAGGTAGCACAGGTTCAAGCAATTAAATTGAACAATGCTATTAAAGATTTGACTGAACATGACAACCAGTTAGAAAAACAGATTAAAGAATGCAAGAATGAGGTAGAAGATTTGAGTGCCAAAGTAGGACATACTTGTCTAGGGTCAGGTAGTATAACTCCTTTGTTAATGACTTTGCCTCCCCACTTGACATTTAGTGGATTGAACACTGAAAATCCATGCACCTTTTTGAAAGCTGTAGAAAATTACTTCTCATTACATCTGGTCAGAGAAGATAAAAGGTCAGGATTATTTATCAAATGTTGAAATCCAATGCCAAGACATAGGCAGATACTCTAAAACCTCTGCCACCAACATATCTGGAATTTAAGCAGAAATTCTTTTCCAGATATTGGAATCATGAAATACAAACTGACTACAAGATAGAACTTTTATGTGGATCTTGGAAGAAAGGTGGTTGCAATATGCAAGAGTATGCAACAAAAAAGTTGGCAGGACTCAAGTTATGCATTCCAACCATACTGGAAGAAGAAATGGTGTCTCTTCTTATCCGACACTTTCCAAGCCAAATTCAAAACCTATTGAAGAACTTGTTACCTCTAACAGCTGAAAAACTTCTTACTCAATTAGTTTCTTATGATGCTACTTATCAAAGAATAGAGAAGCAAAGCAAATCGAAGACAAGCACCACATTTTCGTCTACAGTAGTTGAAACGAAGCAAAATCTTCCCAAGAATCAAAATCAGAAAACCCGGAATGAAGAGGAAAACAAAAGGGAAATTCACAGAAGCCGGTCAAGAGATAAGAATAATTCATCAGATGGAAGGGCGTGTGGGGAATGGAAACAAACGCCGAGTACATCGAAGGGAACAAACTTCTGAGGTTTGGGGCGACTAGTCATCCCGCGCCGAACCTATTAACCAACAATATGAACGAGGTGACTATCTTGTCGTGGGAGTTAACAGATTTTGAGGAAGTAACAGAAAAGGAAAAGATTCTTCAAACAAATGTAAATAAGCGACATTGTCCTATGATACAAGTCAAATGTAATGGAATAATCTTGTCAGCTCTGGTAGACACGGGTTGTATGACTTCAATTATCACAGAAGACACAGTGCAGTATCTATTAAACAGTGGCGTAGCCTGAGTTTTGGCTTAGGGTATGTAACTCGAGAAATGAGAAAATAATTTAAAGCTTTAATTATAATTTAAATATTTCTCATTCACCAATACCATTTCTGTCACTTTGATCAATTAGAGCACACAAATAATTTGTATATTTCAAATAAAAACTGATCCAGTAAAAGTAATAATGACTCACGTACTTCATGTAGTTTACTGGTTGAAAGTTAGAAAAAGTTGACTTATGTTCACGACCTAGCAAAATATAAATGTGTGTCCTCATACTTTAATAAAAAGAGTACTATCAAACCCATTGATTTTCAAAATTGTCCAATTCATATCATTTCGAACCCAATAGAATTGGCATAATTTATAAAATGGAAAATAATGATCTATAATAAAAATATAACAGGAAAGAGAAAATCAATCAATTTAGACAGTAATGAAAATCAGTTGACAGTTGTCCTTTTTGCTGCTTACATCAAGAGTTTCATCCAGTTTGGCGGAGACAAACGAGACTTTAGAAATTTTATTTTTAATTTCATGGGACATTACCGTGCTTACACTTGAAATTCAATGAATCTGAATTTCTGGTGAAATTGCACGAAACACTGGAATTTTATATCATTCTTGTCAGTTTTATCATATTTCATTATTTCACTTATATATTACATGAAAGTTTCTCTATTTGATGATCCCCTATTTTCATTATGGCTAGAAAATACAAGCCCTTGTCTTCCAAAAAAGCATACAACTCGAATGAAGTGTGACAAAATTTCCCTATTTTCCGTTATACCACCGTTGTATTGCTCAACATAGCCTGTGTTGGCTGTTTAAATAAAATTATATCCTCATATATTTTTTACGAATATTTTAACTGTTTTTCACGTGCTATAATTTGTGCACAAAAATACGACTCCATAATTATGTAGGCACTTTGGATCGCGTGGTGCGCGCCATTCCAGGGCACAGATGTGTATTGCACAGTTACATACCCTTGTGCATTCTACTAGCACAATCCCTAACCTAAATTGGTTACAAACATATAGTTGCTAAATGCATTAAAATAAGGTAATAAAACTTAAATAAAGGGACAATGTTCATTAATTAACCTTGTTCTCGTACAAACACCGAAGAGAACAATGAAGTTTCGTAAAGTTTCGCTTTTTCGTAGGCACCACGGTAGGCACCCTGGATGTAACGGGTCACGGTGCATCTGATTCACAGCGCAGGCTAGGCGGCATTTCACAATGATTCGTTCATCCTTGTGAAGAATCGAGTTCTCAATGGCGCAATGTTTGAAATATAATGAAATATTTTGTAGTAGAAAAAGAAAATAACAAATTGACAATTTACAATCATTTAAAAATAAAATAGAGGATATTGTCAGGGTATGTAACACATCACCCACATCCATGGACGCTACGCCTCTGCTATTAGACAATGGTTTAGACATTCCAATGCTGCCATTAACTAAGTCTTATATTATTGGGGTGAATAAGAAAAAGTCATGTCCAATAAACAAGCAAGTAATGCTTGATTTAGTTATAGGTACTACCAAATGTGAGGTAGTATGTATAGTAGCAAAGGATCTGCTCTATCCGTTGATACTAGGAATGGATTTCATGTCACAGTATTCAGTAATAATTGATGTTCAACAATACAAATTGTTTATTCCACCGAAGGATATTGATGACCTAGAATGCAATGATCCCGGGGAAGAAATTTATACATCACAATGTGTCGAACTACAGAATCTAGAAGATTTAATAGAATCTACAGTACAAGATAATTCGAATTTACAGTCTGATCAAAAGGAACAATTAATAGCAATGTTGCTTAAGTATAAGAAGGTGTTTGAAAAATCTACAAAACCTGTTAGAAATTTCCAATTTGAAATCGAATTGACCACACAAGAACCTTTTGTAGGCCATCAATATAGAATACCTGAAGCTTTTAAACAAGAAGTAGAGTCTTTAATTGAGGAGATGTCAAACGTAAGGAATTTTACTTTCTCGTATACGTAAGTATATAGGGATATGTAGTATATGGAAATTTACGTAGTTTAAAAGTTATGTAATGCTGTGCAAAAAAAGGGCAGTTTTGGCAGAAAAAATTCATTGATGGGCCCTGATTACGAAAAAGTGTATAAATCCAGTTGCTAAATTAAGAAAAAAATCCCCTAACACGTAGCCATAACCCCTCTTTTGTGGGTTCTTGATACCGAAAAACCAACTGAAAGGAAAACGTCCGTCCGTCCGTCTGCCTGTCTGCCTGACTTCCTGACTGCCTGTCTGCCTGACTACCTGATTACCTGACTGCTTGTCTGCCTGTCTGCCTGTCTGCTTGTCTGCCTGTCTGCCTGTCTGTCTGTCTGTCTGCCTGTCTGCCTGCCTGTCTGCCTGCCTGCCTGCCTGCCTGTCCCTCTGCCTGTCCGTCTGTCCGAACGTCCGTCTGTACGTCCGTCCGACCGTGAACACTACTAGCACCTAAACCATTCATAAAATTTCTTCAAATTGAAGAATCCTCTATCGATCTGACTCAAGACGAAGCTTTGAGATTTAAAAAAAATCTATAAAATTTGGAGGTACTTTACATGAAGGCCCCCGGAACTCTTCAAAATTTTCTCAAAAACGAGTCCAAATTTTTTCTTTAAATTTCTTGTGAGAATAGAGTAAAATACACTTATTAAGGTGGCACACATCCGATTTTCACACTTAACTTTGAATTTTCGGAAATTGCAAAATTTGAATTTTTTTCGATATCTTCCTCCAACTGCAAAATTGAAGATTTTTCCTTCAAATGAAATTTGTTCTCCAGATTGATTTCTTTTATTAAGGTCATGTACATTTTTTTTGAAAGTTTTAGTAGTTTTCGCGCAATATTGCGTGCAGTATGTGCAATTTTAATAAATTACAAAAGGACGATTTTCTCAAAAACGGCTCCAAATTGTTTCTTTAAACTTTTGGGTAGGATGCGCCTAATGTACTCTGTGAAATCACGTAAACGCCATATTGCTTTCGTGTTTTGTTGAATTGTTAATTGAAATTTTCAAGATTTTTGTGAAAAGTGTTTTGTGAAAACCTTGACAAATGCTGAAAAGCACTAAGTCCAAAACATAAAAGCAACATTTAAAAAATGTATACACCTGCGATTAGATATCTTTTTAAAGAGAGAAAATTGGATCTCAACAGAGAAATAATAGAAAAAAGAACATGTGAAATTTCTTAAATGATAGCCTCAAATTCGTTTTTTCTACTTTACCAATAATAATAAAAATAGAACTTAGTGCATTTCAACAATCATCGATTCAAATATAAAATGTATATATTTATCTCTCTGATAATTTAAATCATCCTTCACAAGATACAAAACCGTTAGCACTGTGGATTTGCATAGACTAAATGTTGTTAAAATATATCTTCGTATTCGTTCAATAAATCTAGCCTGGGACTAAACTTTCTTCGTTCTCGCGTTGATAAATGCACTCCGAACAAGAGTTCATCACTGCTATCCGAAAACTCCATTGCTACCGATTGCTACACAGTACTACGCATGCGTCTCACTGGTGCTTCTACTTTGAGGTTATTCCACTTTAACCACTGATATCTCTGCAAAAATCGTGGAATAGTTTATCCCAACGTTAGGTCGTGGATAAGCACTATTCCCATTTCACTCAACCTGTTTTCCTGTATCCATGGAATAAATTTTATTTCGGCTTTATTCCTAGTTCATACAACTGGCCCTATTTGACTGTCAAACTCATCCACATTTTATTTGAAGCAAATAGATAGTGAAATAACATTTCCAATTACGTTTTACTTTCTCACCTAATACATACTTATGTAGTAATGCTGGAGATACAAGCGTCGATTTTTCGTCAGCAAATCTTCTAGCGGCCGGCTGCTAGCGGCAGAATTCTAGCGGCCGGCTGCTCTGATGGGTAGTTTTCCGTGATTTCTCCGATCAACTCCAGGCGAATGCCGGAGCAGTACCCTAACAAACGGGACACGGACCGCGCGCGATCTTCCCTTCCTCTTCCTTGTTCTATCCTCTCCTCTTACACATTATCATACACTACACTATCACACATGCCGGTAGACCGGTCGGGAGCTTACAGCTTGTCCCGGCTGGGGCGGTGCCCCTCTGGTGGGAGATACCTGGTTGAGGGGAAAACCCCGCTAGTCGACGGTAGGTCGGCGCCAGATCTCACCATCCAGCGGGGAAAATATCATCGCCATCTCCAGAGGAAAAAAAACACGCACTACACTTACGGGACCAATGACCAAAGTAGTTGACGTGCTCGGAAACACGAATCAATCAATCAATCTAACACTAACATGTGTAATCAGAATCAGTTTCGTGGATCCTTGTTACCAAAAACTCGATTCACGTCTATGGCACCTTTCCGTCGGTGGTCAGCGCTAGCGCTTAAACCGGTCAGACGATTTTATCAAAAAAATATATTATTTGGTCTAACTCAAGGCCCTGAGAAATTGAAACAAATATTTTGATTTTTGAGGTTACTTACATGAGACCTTAACAATATTTTCAAAATTTTCTCAAAAATGCTCCAAATTATTGGAATCTCCCTCTCGGTTAGAGCTAAGGATGCTTAAAAATAGTGCTGTTCACATTTTTATTGACCCCTCTCTATTTTCGAAAATTCTAAGTTACAAATAATGTGAGAAAATATGTGCTATAGCACCATTAGTTTATTCTTTGAAATGTTTGACATTTCCATCCCTTTCGATCGCCGGGAAGGCTAGTTCAGCAGTGCAAACCGAATTTATAAAATTGACGGAGGTCAGGTTTTCGGTGAACTCTGTATTTTCAGAAATTAAAAAAAATAACATTGCGAACTACAATATTTATAATAGAGAATTTTTCCTTCACGGAATATGGTCTAAAAATAGTGTTTTAATTCTCTTGCATATTTTTTTTTAAAAAAGGAGTAGTTTTTGCGTAATTTTTGCTTGAAATAATGGTAATTAAAATCTAAAAAATCAATTTCTTCTTTATTGCTTTTCTCAAATAGAGAACAATACATTTGTAACATTGGAGGAAATCCCATTCTCGGTAACTCTTTGAGTTTTCGAAAATTGCAAAAGTTACAAATATCGCAAGAAAGTAGGTGCTGTTGTTGGACCACGTGTTTTATTGATGTAGCAGTTCAGTCTATATTAGCAGGTTTGGCAGTGAATTTCAGTAAGTTAATTTTACGACTCAGTAAGAAATTTCAGAGGGTTCATATCTGCAACCATTTACCAATTTGTACCAGTATGTGTCACTGATGACCAGGACAATTCCAGCGTGAGTGAGCCGCGAGAACACTTATCTTTCTAACGTTCAAGGGTAGTCCGATTATCCAGTAGAAGGTTTAATTTAAGCCAATATTTAAATAAAACAAATTTTATGCGAAATGACAGTTTTTTATTTCTCCCAAACAAGAACGGTTTTCTGCAACTAGTACGCCTATGGCTAGCTTGAACTAGAGAATGACATACTATTTGAAAAAAAAAATGTTTGCTCAATTCTTCACATTGTTGCGGTTGTTGGGCGGTGAGTGAAGGAAGAAAAATTGGAAAAGTGATACGTAATACTTTCAGGAAATGGGAAATGAGTTAGGAGAGTGTTCTAAAGTAAGTACTCGAGGTGTCACGAGAAAGATTATAGGATAAATAGTTTATCAGTACCAATGTGACAACAAGGAGAGCTTAATATTACTTTTCTTTTGGCTACCTTAAGAAAAAAATAAAATTAGAGGAAGAGATAATGGCATCCTAAAAATTCGTATTAAATGAATAACAGTAAATTGGAGTCTGCAGACTCAATCGCAAAATTAATTCGTAACTAGTCGTTCTAAATGAAAACGAACTCGATTAATAGTCACCGTAATTTATTAAGACAGAACATTTAATATTAGAAAGAACTTTACTAGCAACTTTTATTAGTAGTACTTTATTTTTATTTAGTATTAGTGTACCCTCAATGTTTCGCTGTTACTTCACACGTTACTGATCACGTAATTGTTTATAACGTTTTATCCTACGCACTGCAAACATTTCTCACGTGAGACTTTCTTGTGAGTATGATGTTTGTTCTATGTCCTAATTTGCACGTGGTTGTTAAGTGTCCTTTTGTTAAAACGTTCTCCCTCTAGTTTGGGCATGCATTCACTACGGCACTGTCTTTGAGAAATGAGAGATAACGTTCAAGTAATAATTCCGGCCGATATTTCACAATCGCAGGGACAGAATATGAAGCGAAGACGCGCTTAATACGTAAAGGTGCGGCGGGTTGCTTAGAGCTTCTGTTCAAGAGCGCTTGACTCTGCATAAACGCATAAAATCATCAGCGCGCATCTATGAATACATGCGACAGACGTGCACACATTTCCATTGCACTACCTTATATTCTTCGCACAAGTGCAAGCAATACGTTAACAAAGTTTTTCCGCAATCGAATGAACTGTACGACAGCGCATGAAATACGAACATTGATTTTTTATATACGAGTATTAGATATTACGAGTATTTTTAAGTAAAAGATTTCATTTCTTTGAAATAACTGAATAAATTTCTCGAATGCTCCTATAAGAAATTTGATTTTTTCAATTAATTTTTCTATTAATTTTTAATAATTGTTTTTTTCTCAGGAACATTTATCGCATGAGATTGATCTGTGCAAAAGACATATGAAGACACTTATGCCGTACCTGAAGAAGAAAATGCTCACTCTGAAAATGCCTGAGATCAAGAGAGAAGTAGAGGTAAATTATTTATATTCATATCTTTCAACATATTTCTCAAGCAGTATACGGATATACTCGTATACTGCTTAGAAAATTATAGTCTCTGTGCTGTAATTTTGCCTTACTAAATTATTATTTTTAATAGTAATTAAACTCGCAAGAAAGGCAAAAAGTAATAATGATTATTGTGATTATTATTTCTACTATTGATAATATCTTAATATTTAAAACGAAGGGTTTTCGTTTAGAAATAACTTGAGCTTTCAACTCAAACAATTTGCCTGATTTTTTTCTTTAAATGATTGGTAATGGGTTCCAAATGTGTTATCGCTTGCTGTTTTTAAAGATTTGCCAGTATAAACACTAAATATTAATACATTTGTAAAATTAATAAAAGGAACGCTTATCTGCCGTCATTTGTTCATTATATCGTTTGGTTGTGAAAGGACCAACTGGATAGAATACGAATTACTATATAGACTATCGATTTCCTCTACACTTCTCAGATCGGTCTTTGCGATTATTCTGACGAACGTCAAATTACTGACGCATTGTTACGTTTCACCGACACTTCTGTTAGAAATGACTTTGACATTGACTTTGACGATTCGCCAGGGAAGGGTGTTGATTTTTTGCATACAGATGTTGGCTACAATGCCAAGGTTACAACACGTTTACAATACCTTACAACATAGTTACACGATTTAGCTGTTAGCCTGTTGAATATTGATGACGTATAAGCTACCATATTCCAAGTAAGTTGGCATTATTTGCACATTTTCGCAGAAATATGTACATTTTTCGTATTCTGAATCGTTCTAATTAATTTCCTCTAGAGACAAAATTGGCAGATATGTGCAGTCTATCGTTTCTATATCTCCACAAAAGTTCACTATTCTAAAAAAAATTGCCTTATTGGTTAGGCTGTGGAAACACGTGGAAAAATCACAAACTGTGGTATCAGGCCTTTAGAAAAGAAACGGTCTTTTTATTTACACAATGGCACCCTGTGGATGACACGATTCCATTGATAGCGCCGGAAGAAATGCCCCGGAGTATAAAATTTTAAAGCTGTCAACTACTGCTGAATGGGCATCGGAGATTTTTTGGTTATCGACCTTGGTGAAACGTAAATGAGGCCTTTAACGCGCCGAAAGTGGTTTCACGAGCCATCTAAAGCTAGCAGCGCCCAGAAAACAATCTCAACCAAACCATATCCAAAATTTTAGGCTAATTTTAGGCCAATTAAATGCTCTATTCCCGAATTTGAGGCTCCTCTGGATTTCCGAAAATCGTGGGCGCGCTGCTAGCTTTAGACTAAAGCTAGCAGCGCCCACCCAGAATCAATCTCAAAATCAATTGCAAAATCTGAAACCCTTCCCAAAATTTAAGAATAATTTTAGGCTCTTGGAAAAAAATTATCCCCTCGTTCAAATTCCAAAAATCAGGGCTGTACAAAGCGAAACAATTAACATTGGTTCTTACGGGCAAATAAATGTCAAACTCAAAAAAAGTTGAAATATCAGAAATTCTTCCCATAACTTAATATTTTAGGCACTAAGAAAAAATATTCCTGCATTTATATTCCAAAATTCTGAGTTGATCAAAAACAAACAATTAACATTGTTTCTTACGGGGGAAACACCAAAATCAATAAACCTTATAAACAGTATGAAGTCTTACTCTCACCTCGCTGGAACTAGGGATGCCACGTCGATGTCGATGTTTTTAAAACATCCATGTTTCTATAGTCGATGTTTTGAAGACGATGTTTGTTGAACATTGATGTTTCATGGCCGATATTTTATGCTTTCGATGTTTTGAAGGTGGTTGAAAAATTCTCACAATCACAATTTTGTAAAAGTGAAAATATGAAATCAAACTTGAAAGAACCACTGTTTTCGGTTTACACGAACACGATATGTACTACACTCTTTTAAGAGACTATTATACTTTCGCCGGAGATGATCATGATGCCCTGATATTTCCTTTGTCTTTCCTTGCATATCGCACTTGAAAAGGCGTTTTTTAACTTTCTTTTTAGTCACATTTTAATTATGAAATAATATGGATGGCCACTGGCAAATTAAGTGCCCGAATCTAATCTGAAAGATTACTAAACGTACTATAAAACACAAATGTTCAAAATCATGGATGGTTTTTGGTCGCTCCTTTTTTTAACATCAATGTTTTACATTGGCACATCTAACAATATCGATATTTTGTTGTCGATGTTATATCACTAGCTACAATTACACAATTCAAGATTTTTCCGTTAATGAAATTATTTTTAAAGAGATTTTTGATAGTTATGTTCAATTTTGCGAAAATATGAGTTTTTTTCATGCAATTTCGTGCAAAATATAGCAGATTCTGTCGCTTTGTGCAGACCAAATTTTTGGAATATGAACCCGGGGATACTTTTTTCTAGGAGCCTAAAATTATTCTTAACTTTTGGCAGGGGTTTCAGATTTTTCCTGAGGTTTTTTTGATTTTGGTGTTTATTCACCCATAAGAACCAATGTTAAATTTTCAGTTTGTACAGTCCTGATTTTTGGAATTTGAACGTGGGGTTTAATTTTTTTCCAAGAGTCTAAAATTATTCTTAAATTTTGGGAGGGTTTCTGATTTTTCCTAAGGTTTTTTGATTTTGGTGTTTATTCGCCCATAAGAACCAATGTTAATTGTTTCGCTTTGTACAGCCCTGAGTTTTGGAATTTGGACGCGGGGATAATTTTTTTCCAAGAGTCTAAAATTGTTCTTATATTTTGGTAAATTTTCAGATTTTTCAATTGATTTTGAGATTGATTCTGGGTGGGCGCTGCTAGCTTTAGCCTAAAGCTAGCAGCGCCCACGATTTTCGGAAATCCAGAGGAGCCTAAAATTCGGGAATAGAGCATTTAATTGGCCTAAAATTTGCCTAAAATTTTGGATATGGTTTGGTTGAGATTGGTTTCTGGGCGCTGCTTACTTACGATGGCTGGTTTCACGTCCGTCAAAACTACTGGTTAAGGCGATATTTGAATATTATTATCTAATGTCTTCATTTTTTGGATTTTAACTTACACCAGCAGGATTTAAGAAAAATTTTGATACGTCCAATAGAAAATACTGAATTTTACAAACCTTTACTACCTACTATTCTATAAAAATTATTTCCTGCATATTCTTTTTAACTCAAACATTTGTATTTTATGAAAGCAGTACATAATTTTATAGTACTATTTAAAAGTGCATTTTAACAAGCTGACCGATGTCTTGCAAATTACTCGTTGACTTGAAGCAAGTTTCAGGAATTTACTATCGAAAGTAGTTACACTCTAAATTCGAGGATGCTTTCGATGTAGAACAAACTATTATGTCCCTAAAGCAACTAAATGTGCAAATGATTTTTTTCGTATGTTACAGCATAAATGGCATCGCTTTGAAAATATATTGGATTTTAAGGACCACATCATTAGCGAAATACTGGAAAAAATCGACCAGAAGAACGATATTGGATTCATGATTTTCCAAGAACGAGTCCAATCTATTGATGAAATGTTGTGTGAGTGAGAAGAAATGTGTTTCTGGTATTGGAAATTATTTTGGAAAACAATCGATTGAAATATGATACACACTGAAAAATTGCAGATTTAGATTCCCGACTTATAATTTCACATTTATTTTCCAAACGCAGCTTACAATACGCGATTTATTTCTTTATAGCAAATTATGTTAATTCAATACGAAAGATTATATTCTATATCCTGAAATATTGATTTTCAAATTGGGGAATAGAATTTGTATTCAATCCTGTTTGTTCCCTTCGGGTGATCGTTATTGAATATATGACTATATATTTTGAACTATTTTATGTGTGCAGATGTTTCTGATTTTTTCATTTTTTCCTCTGACCGTTATTTAATATCAAGAAAAACGTATTTTCTGTGTTAAGTCGACAAGAACATATAAATTTAGATTTCTATAAACATCGTGTCTCCAAATCAATTTGTTTCTCCAGGTCCCATCCAAATTCCCCACGCTCCTACAGAATTACTTCTTCACTTTACATAAAAATCCCCTCATTCACAAATTTTAATTTTTTGCTTTCCCGAAATAATTCCGAAAACGTTTATCGCCACATACGAGAAAAAATGACGTTATTCAAATATCTTCCAAAAGTTCTTCGGTACCCGCAAAAATTAATTTACTCGCACCTCTTCAAAGACTATTTCATTCTTCAAGAACATATTGAAGTTTATTTCCTCCTACGTCAAAACATAATCTCGGATAATTACATGTGTTCAGTCACAAAAATAAATTATATCTTTGGAAATCCTTACGCAATTTTACTTCGCGTGTTTTGCGAAGAACAGAAGATTTTCTAATATAAATTATGAAACTTTTGTTTTTCACTTTTAGCAATAATGAAAAGACGAGCAAAAGAATTGCATGAACATTTCAAAATGACAGTTGCTAAGAAGGTAGGAGATCACAAAGAGAAAATGAAAATGCTGGAGTTCAGAAGGCAAAATCGTAATACTCACTTGAAAATGCTTATGGACCTGTCTAACGAAGAAAGAGAAAGATTTTCTGAAAATGTACGAGTTAAAGTCAAAGAGTTTACACTGGAAGAAGAAACGAAGGTAATACAATAAGCTTCGCTTCCACAATATCATATCCTCCTGCTTGTTTCCGACGATCAGTTTCCATACGTAGATGCGAGTTCTATATTTTGTCAACAACCATATTTTTTTACTGGAATAGGAACCGGCTACTCTAATGAATGTTTACCTCTTCCTTCTAGCTAAATTTCTAATTTACATTGAGAAAAAAATTAAAATGTTCGTCACAATCTTGGGGCACAAATTAAACAATTTGCTATAGAGACAAGAGCACGTCAAGCCACTTAACTGATCCCCAAATTGAAATCTCTCTCCACACGTGTAAATTATGAACAAAGTAATATCAGTGGAGAAGTTGATCTTAAAACGTTGGGTGCGTTTCTATAACTTTATAGGGTATTCCCCAGATCTACAATATCGAATATTTCAATTAAACAAACACTTCGGAATTTGTCTTGAGGTAGATCCCGTCTCTGAAAAGCAATAAATTAGAAATAGTCACGTGAGAATTTTCTGAGGATATGAGAATACCCTTAACAAAAGAGTCGAGAATGCATAAATTTGGTGACTGATGGCCACTTCCATACTGACAAGAGAATTTCGGAGGCAATGATATGTTTTTGCTACCAATTAAACGACACGTCAGTGCAATAAGCATTTGCCGGAGAAAAAGTGAATTGGGAATATCAGCGTAAATATGTTATCTCCGTATCTATATTCTGGCTAGAGGAATGCATATGCATTTCCATTGATCAAAGTGTAAAATTTTAACAAAATATGGATCATAGAGTTAAGTATTAAAAATACATATTATGTTGTTAAATAAAATCTATTTTTTTCTAAAGGGCACTACAGAATTTAAAGGAGAGGAAGAACGTCTATATTTGGAAATCCAGAAACTTTACAATCATATTCAAAGAGAATTAGATCATTACCATCAGCGTACCAATAAAACGAGGGATTCTGTGGAAGCACTGAAAAAGAAAGAGGAAGAATTTGAAATGGAATTTGCTAATGACGAACGTTACATAGAAGAACTCATGGTACGTGATAATTTATTGAATATTGTAATGTTCTCATAAAGGCATTTATTATTACAATCTGCCCCACGTTGGGCAAGCGATATTGTAACTTTCAATTGTTATTGAAAATATTTAATGCTTTAAACAATTTTATTTCTGTTATAATTTAACGAATGCCCGACCAAATAATATAGAATGAAAATTGCCACATAGCCAAATCGATAATCGCAATACTCATATTAAAGAGTAAAAAATGCCGACGATACCCAAAAAATCAGCCTAGTACGGCATTCTTTTGAAGATATACAATGAGAAACATGTTTTTCGCACTTTATTTTTTACTTTCCCGTATACGTACACATACCGTCCACTAGTCCGCTCATCCGCAGGCCCGTCCGTCCGTTCGCCCGACTATCAGACCGTCCGCCCGCCTGCCCGCCTGCCCGTCCGTCCGTCCGTCCGTCCGTCCGTCCGTCCGTCCGTCCGTCCGTCCGTCCGTCCGTCCGTCCGTCCGTCCGTCCGTCCGTCCGTCCGTCCGTCCGTCCGTCCGTCCGCCCGCCCGCCCGCCCGCCCGCCCGCCCGCCAACTCGCCCGCCAACTCGCCCGCCCGCCCGCCAACTCGCCCGCCCGCCCGCCAACTCGCCAGCCCGCCCGCCAACTCGCCAGCCCGCCCGCCAACTCGCCCGCCCGCCAGCCCGCCAGCCCGCCCGCCCGCCCGACCGCCCGCCCGCCCGCCCGCCCGACCGACCGCCCGCCCGCCCGCACGCACGCCTGTCAGTCCGCCCGTCTGCCCTCCCGTCCGTCCGTCCGTCCGACCGCCCGCCCGCCCGCCCGTCTGCCGTCCGCCCGCACGTCCATCCGTCCACCCATCCGTCCGTCCGACCGCCCGCCCGTCCGTCCGTCCGTCCGTCCGTCCGTCCGTCCGCCCGCCCACTCGCCCGCCCGTCCACACGCCCGACCGTTTGCCGGACAGCCCGACCGTTCGCCGGTCCACCAGTCCACCCATCCTTCCGTGCGCCTGCCCTTCCGTCCGTCCGTCCGTCCGTCCGTCCGTCCACCCGCCCGCACGTCCGCCCGTCTGCCCGTCCGGCCGTCTATCCGTCCGCCCGCACGTCCGTCAGCCGGTCTGCCCGTCCGCCGGGTCCGCCCATCTGCCAGTCCACCCGTCTGCCCGTCCGCCCGTCCGTCAGTCAGTCCGTCCGTCTGTCCGTCCGCCCGTCTGACCGTCCGCCCGTCTGTCCGTCCGTCCGCCCGTCCGCTCATCCGTCCGTCCGTCCGCCCGTCCGCCCGTCCGTCCGTCCGTCCGTCCGCCCGTCTGTCCGTCCGTCCGCCCGCCCGTCTGTCCGTCCGCCCGTCTGTCCGTCCGTCCGCCCGCCCGTCTGTCCGTCCGTCCGCCCGTCTGTCCGTCCGTCCGCCCGTCTGTCCGCCGTCCGCCCGTCTGTCCGTCCGTCCGTCCGTCCGTCCGTCCGCCCGTCCGCCCGTCTGTCCGTCCGTCCGCCCGTCTGTCCGTCCGCCCGTCTGTCCGTCCGTCCGCCCGTCTGTCCGCCCGTCTGTCCGCCCGTCCGCCCGTCTGTCCGCCCGTCCGCCCGTCTGTTCGCCCGTCCGCCCGTCTGTCTGTCCGTCCGCCCGTCTGTCCGTCCGTCCGCCCGTCTGTCCGTCCGTCCGCCTGTCTGTCCGTCCGTCCGCCCGTCCGTCCGCCCGTTTGTCCGTCCGTCCGCCGTCTGTCCGTCCGTCGGTCCGTCCGCCCGTCTGTCCGTCCGTACGTTCGCCCGTCTGTCCGTCCGCCCGTCTGTCCGTCCGCCCGTCTGTCCGTCCGCCCGTCTGTCCGTCCGCCCGTCTGTCCGTCCGCCCGTCTGTCCGTCCGTCCGCCCGTCTGTCCGTCCGCCCGTCCGCCCGTCCGCCCGTCCGCCCGTCTGTCCGTCCGCCCGTCTGTCCGTCCGCCCGTCTGTCCGTCCGCCCGTCTGTCCGTCCGCCCGTCTGTCCGTCCGTCCGCCCGTCTGTCCGTCCGTCCGCCCGTCTGTCCGTCCGCCCGTCTGTCCGTCCGCCCGTCTGTCCGTCCGCCCGTCTGTCCGTCCGCCCGTCTGTCCGTCCGCCCGTCTGTCCGTCCGCCCGTCTGTCCGTCCGCCCGTCTGTCCGTCTGTCCGTCTGTCCGTCTGCCCGTCTGCCCGTCTGCCCGTCCGCCCGTCTGCCCGTCTGCCCGTCCGCCCGTCTGCCCGTCTGCCCGTCTGCCCGTCTGCCCGTCTGCCCGTCTGCCCGTCTGCCCGTCTGCCCGTCTGCCCGTCTGCCCGTCTGCCCGTCTGCCCGTCTGCCCGTCTGCCCGTCTGCCCGTCTGCCCGTCTGCCCGTCTGCCCGTCTGCCCGTCTGCCCGTCTGCCCGTCTGCCCGTCTGCCCGTCTGCCCGTCTGCCCGTCTGCCCGTCTGCCCGTCTGCCCGTCTGCCCGTCTGCTCGTCTGCCCGTCTGCCCGTCTGCCCGTCTGCCCGTCTGCCCGTCCGCCCGTCCGCCCGTCCGCCCGTCTGCTCTTCCGCCCGTCCGCCCGTCCGCCCGTCCCCCCGTCCGCCCTTCCGCCCGTCCGCCCGTTCGCCCGTCCGCCCGTTCGCCCGTCCGCCCGTCAGCGCGTCGGCCCGTCGGCCCCTCGGCCCGTCTGCCCGTCTGCCCGTCTGCCCGTCTGCCCGTGTGCCCGTCTGCCCGTGTGCCCGTCTGCCCGTGTGCCCGTCTGCCCGTCTGCCCGTCGGCCCGTCGGCCCGTCCGTCCATCCACCTGTCTGTCCCTCTGCCCGTCCCTCTGCTCGTTTGTTTGCCCATGCGTGTGTGAACACTGCTAGCGCCTAAACTATAGGTACGATTTCTTCGAAAATGAATATTTTGTCGACCTGTTTCGAGTAAAAGCTTTGAGATTTTGAAAAAGATTCTTCAAAATTTGGGGGTACTTTAAATGAAGCTCCAGAGATTTTCAAAATTTTCTCAATAACACCTCCAAATTTTTTCTTAAAAATTCTTGTATGAATAGAGTAAAATAAACTCATTGAAATGGCGTTGGTCCGACTTACGTAGATAACTAAATTTTTGAAAATTGTGAAAGTTTAATTTTTTTGGCGTCTTTCTCCAACTACAAAATTGAAGATAGAGATTTTTCCTTCAAATAAAATGTATTCTGCGAAGTGAGTTCTTTGTTGAAGGTCATATACATTGTTTTGAAAATTTTAGTAGTTTTCGCGCAATATTCCGTGCAATATGTGGAATTTTAAAAAATTACAAAAGCTAGATTTTCTCAAAAACTGCTCCTAATTTTTTTTAAACTGTTGGTACAAGTAGTGGTAAATGTATTCCATCAGATGACATAAAAACCATATTGCTTTATGCTTTTGTTTTTTCAAAAATTGCTAAAATATTTTTTTAAACTTGTCTTTCACGTCGATAATATTTACATTAGCGGCGCTTTGTTCACATAAATATATTTATTAGTACATATACTTTTAATAATGTCGAGTAGTTTCTCGAAAACACAATCGTTTTCTGTGAAAACTAGCTCAAAATTCCGCATTTTCAGAAACGCTCAAACACCATTTTCTCATAAATGGCTTGAAAAAAATTCTTTAAACTTTGCGATCGGATAGTGCTAAATGCACTCTTTGATATGACGTAAGGTTTATTTTGATTTTTTGTTTTTCCAAAAAAAATACACAAATGTAATTTTTTTGAAAGGTCTCACATCTTTAATATACACATTACCAGCAATTTGTAAACATTATTATATTTGTGAGCGGATGTGCTTCATATGACTCCAAATGAAGTATTTTGAAAACTCAAAAATTTTCTGTGAAAACGAGCTTGAAATTTCAATTTTTTAGTAGCGGCAAAACTCCATTTTCTTTAAAACGACTCAAAATTTTTAGAGAAAATTGCCATTTAGGACTAGTTTTTTGTGTTCTTTAATATTCTAAAATGAATATTTTCGTTTTATCATTAGGAAACCGAAAAATTAAGAAAATGTCATAAAAATGTAGTTTCTGCGTTGATAGATGGCAGCTGACAAGAGTATGTGGCAATATGGAATAGCTAGCCGAGACCAAAGGAAATAGAAAACTAATACGGGAAAGTCTATGCCATTCTGTAGCACCACTACTAGTTACTTTCCTGTATACGTATATACGGAGTTATATACGGAGTAAAGGGAAAGTTATCTAATGCTGCGGAAAATCGATTTCGGAAATACATGTTTTGGGGACCCTTGATACCGAAATGTTTTTTCAAAACGTCCGTCCTTCCGTCTGTCCTTCTGTGAACAACACTAGCGCTTAAACCATACATGTGATTTCTTTCAAAATGAATATTCATCGGTCAATCTGTGTCCATTTAAGGCGCAGCGATTTTGAAAAACTTTCTTCAAAATTAGGGGGTACTCTACACGAAGTCCCCCAGTCATTTTAAAAATTTTCTCAAAAACTGCTCCAAATTTTTTCTTTAAATTTCGTGTAAGAATAGAATAAAATTCACATTAAGGTGGCATAGGTCCGATTTTTACTGTTAACTCTGAATTTTCAAAAATTTTGAAAAGTTTTTTTTTCGGTAGTTTTCCTACAAGTACAAAATTGAAGATACAGACTTTTCCTTCAAATACTATTTGTTCTCCAAAGTAAGTACTTTCATTAAAGTCATGTACTTTTTTAAAAAAAAATTAGCAGTTTTCGCGCAATATTGCGTGAAATATATGCAATTTAAAAAAATTACAAAAACAAGATTTTCTCCAAAACGGTGCCACATTTTTTCTTTAAACTTTTGGTACGGATAGTGCTAAATGTACTCTTTGAGATTTTATGGAAAATTACAAAAATATAATTTTTTTGACTTGTCTCCCAAGTAGGTAATATTTCGATTAATGGCGATTTGTTTCCATTATTATATTTAGGAGTTCATGTGCTTTAAATAATGTCAAGTAAAGTTTCTCGAGAACTCAAACGTTTTCTGTGAAAACTAGCTCATAATTCCGCATTTTCAGAAACGTTCAAACGCCATTTTCTAATAGATGGCTCCAATTTTTTCTTCAAAGTTTTGGAACGGATAGTGCTAATAAACATAAATGTAATTTTTTGAAAAATCTCTCATCCCTTTAATATGCACATTTCCTGCAATTTCTAAACACAATTGTATTTGTAAGTTATATACTTGAAATAACTTTAAATGAAGATTTTTGAAAACTCAACACTTTTGTATGAAAAAGAGCTTCAAATTTCGCATAATTAGTAGCTCTTAAACGTCATTCTTTTAAAAACGGCTCCAAATTTTTCAAAGAAAATTGCCATTTAGGACGAGGTTTTACTGTTCTTTAATACTTTAAAATGAAGATTTCCGTTCTACCATTAGGAAAACGAAGTTAAGAAAATGCCGAAAATATTTACTTTGGGTGACGATAAATGGTAGCTGGCACGAGTATGTGGCAATACTAAATAGCTAGCCCAGACCCAAGGAATTAGAAAACTAATACGGGAAAGTCTGTACCAGTGGCGTGCTATCTAGATAAGGTATGCTGCACTATCTAGGTATGCTGCGCTTCCCATCGTGTCCCCTCAACACCAGTTCAAATGTCCCGCAGAGACGACACAGTTCATTAAAGGATTGAGAGCATGCCTGTTATGCCGAAAGTTTTTCATTTTCTTTTTTCTCTGGGAAGCGGTGTCCAGCTGTGACGATATACCGGTATTTCCAAATAATGCGAACTTAAAAATGTTTTTTAAGTGTACAGCTGATGATTCATGCTTTTTTATATAAACACTCAAATGATTCAAATCAGTGATTCACGATTTTGTCCAGAAATTGTCTATTAATTACCTAATAAATGACTTTTGACAACTTCTAATCACAGTAATTCACTTCACACTCAAAACAGCTCAAACAGAACTCGTCCACGAGCACCACGAGGCAAACCGGCATAGGCAACTGTCTTAATTCAACTAAATTCCATATACCTCGGTGGCTGAAATCCATCAGGGGCTTGAGAGGTGATGCTCCACGCGTCGATATTGGGAATCGTTTGCAAGACATTAGGAAAATTTGGGACGGTATGGGATAATACAAAGGAGACGTTCAGCTCGGGACGCCAGGATCAGGTTGTTGCGGTTGAAATCCAACTCCCTCGATGATGTTAGCTATCGGTCGCTCGCTGGGGCCTCTCTTCGTCTGTCAGCACTTGCAGATAAGACCTCGGAGAAGTTCATTCGGAGATAGACCACTCGCACGAAGTGATTTGTTTTTAATTCTAATGTTGTCAAGGGACATTGGGAGAAAATTTCTGATTGTTGTGCAACACTGCAACAATGCCACGAACCGCCACTGTTTAATTCTCCATTTATACGCTAAAGCACTTTTTTGGAAATTTCTTAAAAACTTATGGCCGAATCTGAAAACAAATCATCAGTTCCCCTTCAGGAGACCGAGACGCGTCGGATGTCACCTCGTAAGTCTCCTTTGGTGCACGGGAAGTGGCCTAACCGTGAGGCACGGAACCGTATTTTCTCCATGCGCGCACACGAAGAGTTTACTCAAATACTATATAGGGATAGTAATAATAATAATAATAATAATAATAATAATAATAATAATAATAATAATAATAATAATAATAATAATAATAATAAATATTGTCCACATGTCAGCAAAATGAATATACAAAAGATCTATTACATTTCGAATTTATTATTATTGGGTATTTCTGTATTTAAATAGCAGGATGAAGAGAACCTTAAAAAGAAGTTGGAGAAGATTACAAGAAGAAAGGAAGAAATATTATCATTTATGAATGAAAAATACGATATTTTTAAGTCCTGGCATAAAATTGCTACGAAAAAGTACTACTTGAAAGCAGTCGATGACAAAAAAAATCTTCGAAATTTGGTGCTAATGAGTCGCGAGACCATTGAGGTAAGAGAAAAAATATGATTAAGCAGAAAGAGAAACTATAGCGATGTTTACAAAATGGCTCTAATTTTCTTCTAGAACATACTTTCACAGATGTAAAAACGTTTCATATTTTAAAATATCGATCCCTGTATCTTATCCAAATTCCAATTCACATCTTCCCAACAATTCAACTGAAAAAATAGACGTTGGTTTTGTAATAAGATAATGAAAATGGACCAAATGAGATCCTAAGTAGACCATGACACATGTTTAGTAATTCACCGTGTTTTTTATGTATTGGAAATAACCAAATTTCATTTACAATACGTCATCCGATCGAGACCTTTCCTTCAGGTGCTAACTATGATTTTGTGCAAAATCTCTAGACGTCGTACATGCATTCTCCGTTTATATCGCATCCATATGAAACCCTCTGAATTCGTTACCAATGCAAACTAGTGGTGCTACAACAGCAAGTACTTTCCCGTATTATTGGAAACATACCTAAGATTCAAATATTGCACTTTCTGCGCAACTAACATCTTAAATAATATTTGAAAACATACAATTCAACCAAGTGGCGTACTCTGTCAGAAATTAAATTAAATTAAATGTAGTTTAATGCACTATTTTACGTTAAATGTAATTTACTATGTACATTAAAACGGTATCAACGTGCATGTACATTAAATTTAATGTTTAAATTAAAATCAATGTAGATTTAATGTACCGCAGTACATTAAATTTAATGTACAGTGTACGTTAAAACGAGATTAATGTGTTGTACATTAAATTTAATGTTTAAATTAAAATTAATGTAGATTTAATATGTATTGAGACATCGGTTTTTCGGTACAATCCAACAATGATTTTAATATGTTAAGGGAACAGGTAATCTTTCTTGTGAATGGGCTCCGGATATTCATGCATTCATTGGAAAGACAAAGTTGTAAGACAGAAAACAAAACGCTTTATTTCAAAGATACAAACAAATAAAAAGAATCACTTTCATTACAATATACTCCTTTCATTTATTCAACCCCTGAAGTGTTTAAGAATCACTGCTACCTTCGTAATCACCGTTAATGAGTCGCTCGCATCAAACCTGACGTTTCAATGACCACTCTGAGCGTTCCGTGAGACCTTCGGCATGGAGGCATCTCGTGCGAGGTCGGCGTCGCTCGGCTGGCCTCGGCATCGGCGGCGAGCCGAAGCGTGGCCGGCAATGTGAAACGTTACTGCAACGTTCGAAAGACGGCAGCCGTCCTCCGCTTAGCACACGCTTCACCACAGTCTCAATGGTCTTCTAATCTCGTCCGCGCCTCTCGTACTGTTTACTTCGCAGACGTAAAGATCACTATGTTACTGTTAACACTTCTTGCCGGACCACGTGGGGCAGCTCGTCCAGCGGCCGACCTTGAGTCTTTACCCAGTCTTCGATGTTGCAAATCTTACTTACACGTCAACCATATGTTTGCCCCCACCTTAATCATCGCTTGATTCACAGTCCGCCAATACTTTAACACCCCCCCGACTATTCCTTTATTACTTCACATACCGACTTGTGTTCACGCATCAGTCCCGTCTCACCTCGATTACCAGTTTCACTTCTGAATAATGTTCATCACACCCACTCCAAACTACATATTGCCTGATTCACTTTCCCGCAGCATTCACAACATTTACAGTTCCTCAACTTCTTAATTGCCTACTCCTGCTCACGCACTCGTTTCGTCTACACTTAAATTCCAGTCCTCTCTCACCACTTCCGTCGTCTTACAAGTTCGCTTACTTACTGACCACTTACTGACTGCGTGTCGCACCCCGGGCGCCTTCTCGTTCTCCGCGTCCCGTTGACTCCCGTTGACCAAATGACTCGTTCGAACGGGTCATTTGACTCGGCCGCCACTACCGCTAAATTCAAAGTGTTGGCCGCGTCTAATCCGTGTCGGCCGCTGCCTCTCTGGTTAGAAACGCATTATAATAATTATATTATAATAATTCGTTTCAATATATGTATATATATTGTTTATATATATACATATATATATTCAATATATATGTATATATATTGTTTATATATATACATATATATATTCAATATGTATGTATTCAATATATATGTATATATATCGTTTCAATATATGTATATGTATATATATGTATATATATATATATATATCTTAATCTCTCTTTAATGAGAGATTAATATAATTCGTCGTTAAATTGAATGTTTAAATTAAAATTCACGGAGATTTGATAAATAATTATGGCATGTATGGAACGTAGATGCTGTTTAAAAACTTAGAAATATTTTCTTGCGCTATTTGAACTTGGTGTAATAAATTTAAAATATATTTCCAACATGTATACAAAAATATAAATTTTTAAAATTCGGATTTGCATTCAAATTAGTAACAAATACAATTGTAAAAATCTAATAATACACTTTTAGGGACCTACATAGTACGGTAATTCTTTAGTTAACAATTGTTTCAAATTCACCGGAAATATTAAAACTTTTTCAAAGAATTGTCACTTTAACAAGGTCAGAATTTAGTATTCTTTACGGCTACGAAACATATTTCCGAGTTTAAACGCGTCCAAAACATGTAATGAAGTAGTGACAATTATATGACAATGTGACAATTATATATATAAAGAGAAAGTAGAGATAAAAAATATATATCATAGCAGGCAATACATCACGCCTAAGAACCTGCTCAAACAATTGGATGTCGAGATAGCTCAGTGGTTAGAGCAACTGCTCGTAAACCAAGAGTCTCTGGTTCGAATTCCAGTCGGAGTGACTGTTCGTTGAACAAATTTTAAATATTGAACTTAATGCACATGTAGAGTAAATTTCATACACGCGTACAGTACATTTAATGTAAAAGTACTTTAAAGTAATTATCATGTACGTAAATTAAATTTAATGTGCACGTACAGTAAATTTAATGTACTCGCATATATTAAATTTAATTGTACACGTACATTGCATTTACTGCACTGCACTCACGCATACATTAAATTTAATTTGCGTACACGATACTTACTTTAATGTACTTTTACATTAAAAGTAATGCAAAATTTTCTGACAGTGTACAACTCACTGTTTCCATCGCAATGTTGTCAAAACTATGCGAATTTTACTACTGCATAAAAATATAATACAAACGTTTTGTAAACTAGTATTGGAAAAAGAAGTCTGATACCATACAGCTATTTCAAGTCACAACAATGGCACGTAATTCACAGAAATTCGCGACAGAGAAACAGAATTCAATTGTTGCATTCCGTGCATTGCCGATACTCGCATAACGAGCTAGCAATTTTTATTTCCAGTATTTAATAATAATTTCTTTAAAGATTAATGTGTAAATGTATAACAAATGGTAGAATGTAAAAACGAACGAAGAAATATACATCATTATACAAATATACATCAGAAATGTACAAAATTGCAAATTCTAATTTCCGACGCATCTGGCTGTCTGAAGCGCAGTAAATTTGCAGGAGAATATTATGTTTGTCACGAAAAGATAGAAAAACTACTCGTGTTTTCAAAAAATGAAGTATGACCTTATTTGAAGATGCATTTTTGATAAATATATTTCATTGAGAAAACGAATCAAAAGAATTTTTGAATTTCCAAATTTTTGAAATTTTTTTTCGAAAAACTTCATTTGAAGTCATTTGAAGCACTTACAGTCACAAATATAATGTTTACAAATTGATAGTAATGTGCATAGTAAAGATGAGAGAGACCATGCGTAATTTTTGAAAAAAACAAAAAAGCTCGAAATTAACTTTAGGTCGTATTCAAGAGTGCAATTAGCACTATCCGTTCGAAAAGTTTGAAGAGAAAAATTGGAGCCATTTGTGAGAAAATGGCTTTTGAGCGTTTCTGAAAATGCGGTATTTTGAGCTAGTTTTGACAGAAAATGGCCGAGTTCTTGAGAAACTTTACTTGAAAGTATTTAAAGCACATGTACTCAATAATATTTTAATGTCAACAAATCACCGCCAATGTAAATATTAACCACGTGAGAGGCAAGACAAAAAAATACATTTTTGTAATTTTTGAAAAAACAAAAAATAGAGCAATATGGCGCTTGTCATCTAATGAGTACATTTATCACTATCCCTACCAAAAGTTTAAAGAAAAAATTTGGAACCGTTTTTGAGAAAATCTTGTTTGTATAATTTTTTTAAAAATTGCACATATTGCATGCCACATTGCGCGAAAACGACTAAAAGTTTCAAAAATGTACAGAATCTTAAAGAAAGAACTCACTATGAAGAACAAATTTTATTTGATGGAAAAATCTCTATCTGCAATTTTGTAGTTGGAGGAAGACGCCAAATAAAATTCAAACTTTCGCAATTTTAGAAAATTCATCGTTAACCGTGAAAATCGGACCTATGGCACCGTCATAAGTATATTTTTCTATATTCTTACAAGACATTTAAAGAAAAAAGTTGGAGCCGTTTTTTTTAAATTTTGAAAATGTCCGGTGGGGTTTCATGTAAAGCACCCCCAAAATTAAAATATCGGTTTCAAATTCAAAGGACCACGAGATAAGCCAGATCGATCGGAGAGTATAAATTTTGCAGAAAATCGGCTCAGCGGCTAGACGCTAGCGTTGTTCACACACAGATGGACAGACTGACGTTTTGCTTTCAATTGGTTTTTCGGTATCAAGGACCCACAAAACAGGGATTCTGGCTGCACCACGTGTGGAGATTTTTTTAAATTTAGCAACTGGATTTATCCACTTTTTCGGTACCAGGGACCTGTAATAAGAGTTTTTCTGTCGAAAATCCCCCGGTTTTTCGCATTACATAACTTTCCCTATACTATACGTACGTATACGGGAAAGTAAAAATCAACCTGCAATTGTAATAATGATAATTCTTAGTATCGGTTAACTCGCTAGGCTAAATATTTTATTATTCTAATTATTGAGAGGGTTATCGTGACAATTGTACGCACAGCGCTCAAAACTTCAATTTCATAAACTAGCAATGAGTGTTAACACATAACACATGTACGACTCGCACTTGTTAATTATTGTTATTACTCAAAATATGAGTAAAAAGTGATGACTTACAGCGACTCTTTTGGTTCCTACAAACTCGACAGTGGCTGCAAGCTAGAGTAAAGAAGGGCAACCAACTGCTGTCTTTGGGGAACATCTGTCGTAAATTAGAGACTGTGGAAGAACAACAGTTTAGCTTGCATACGAAGGACGAAACATGCATAACAGCAAATGGAGAGGATAAACTTATTGTGAGTAATGACGCCAGTGTTATACGATTTTACACTCCTTCGTTTGAGTTATTTTCTTTCAAGCAGTGTACTGATACTAAAGCTTCAAATCATAAGTAATGATGCGAGACTTCCCTTGAAAACTGTAATGGATATTTTGCCGCAACGCTGAGAAACCTCTTTTAAGGGGATATAATATGTTCAGTTAGTATTCTTACGAGAACTTTCAACGGATCAGCGCTTTGTAAAATATCGTAGTTGGAAATAAAATTCAAACGCTTACAATAGTCAATTACTAAGAAAATTCAGTTATAAATAAACGTGAAGGTTGCAGTTCGTATTATATTATTAACCATGAAAAACAGTGTATTTAAATTGAGAAACTTTCTCGATCCGGATAATTTTCGAGACAAAACGAAACCAAAAACTGGAAACAAAATGAAACTCCTAAAATGGAGCGTGCTCTACCTTGCCTCCATGCAGAACATATTTTCACTATCTGGGAGATCTGATATAATGTAAATTAGAAATCATCAAGGCTTCATTCATATTAGCGGCTTGGTTATATGTTATCACTAGGGCTCGTATTATCCGGTAATTTTCACCCTTAATAGAGAGCGTTCAAAGTTGAGTGGATATTAAAGTAGCCCCCATAGTTTCTACATACCAAATTGCGTATCATCTAAAAATAAATAATTTAAGTTGCATACAAATAAAAGTTTTTCTCGAAACAAATGTTATTACATATTTCGCGAAAATTTATGTAAATAAATTAATATTTTGAAGTTCAATACTTTGGAGTTTTGGGATATGTGATGAAAGATGTGACAGTTTGGAATGCAGTGGTTAGTTATACATGACATGTTTCTGTGGGACTTGACCGATTGAGTAAAGGGTATCTGGTTCACGACCTGTCTGAGAGCCATGTGTAACTCTACCCTCGATTCAGGCAATGTCACATTCAGAGGAACGATACCAAACATAACACGAGTAGCTCCCAAACTTCCTCAGATTGCCCAGACAAATATGCAGAGTGATAAAAAGGCTGATGCCACGTTTAACTTCAAGATTTCTCTCGATCTTGATTTCTGGTTTTCATTTGAATAATAAATATATATTTTCGTCGTAAAAAAACACATTAAAACAAATATTTGCCAGTTTTAGCACCTAGAAGTACGAGCCCTAGTGATGATAATGTAGTAGTGATGAGAGCACTACATGATAATGTAGTAATACTCTTTCCTGATTTGATTACTACTAATTATTTTGACTTTCAGAATCTAATAAGTGACCTGACTGGAACTGACATCAGCAAGCTAAGATTCTTCTGGAGTAGGGTGTCCAAAGTCAAGATATTGAAAGAAATGTTAAAATTGCAAGTTAAAACTTTTAAAGAGAAAAATACAATGCTGGTCTCCTTGGTGATGAAGAAACCCCTCGGTGGACGTGCACCTGATTATGTGATTCGGTCACCTATTAGGAAATCAGAAACATACAAATTAGAACAAGTTAAGGGACGTCCTGAAGTAATAATCTATGATACCCATTTGACAAAAATTATTAAAGATGCGAGAGAAATTGCAGTTAGTTCTCCATTATATGTTGAAAGTAATTAAGTAGAATAGCGTTTTATATTTTTGTAACTGATATCACATATCTATTCGTAGATACTAGTTATAAACATAGTAGTTTTGTCGAAAACTGTAATTATCTAATATAACATTAGATAATAGTCGATTTATTGTTAGTGTAGAATCGATTATGAAAATAATTAATTAAAATATTTTCAAAATGGATACAGAATTTCTATTTTTTTAAATCACTCACTTTGTATGTTTTGAATGAGTTGGAATTTGCAATAGCTATCTGTCTACTAGTATTAAAAACGCCAAAATTCAAGAAAAGAGTTTTCAAAAATGCGTAGCTTCTTGTTCACGCAAGCAATGATATGTAGATGTAAACAATTTGTCTGATGCGTCTGACAGCCTGGCTAGCAGCTGTGCAAATTATATTTACTTATAATACTGTGTTACGCAGGATATATAAAGGTGTTTAAAGCGATCCTGGTGTCTGATCTGCACACTAAGTGACCTTTACTTTACATCAGCTGCTCTACCCACAACAATGCATTGGCCTCCTACACTTCGCGCAGGACGCCTGTACGCTTGCAAGTTCGTTCTCAGTTTGACCTCTGTGACCATGGAAGGTTGATGTGCCGCTGCTGATGAAGTTTTTTTTTCTGAAGTGTAATCACATAATAAAATAGCCGGGAAACGTTTCAATGTTAATTATCATTCGTCTAACACTGAATCCTCGTGCAGTTTATGATTGCACTACTAGAGTTTGTCGTCTAAGCATGCCACCTGATATGAAATGGTCATGCTTACTCCACAGCAAATGACATTGGACAAACGCCACGTGTGTGCAGCATATTTTATGATAATTTGAAACTTGTATTGTGCAATTCTCGCACTAGTATTGTGGAGGTATTTGAAACTTATGTTTTGTACTGGAGAAAACCTCTCCTGTGATGTAAAGATTTATTCAATTATTTGAGTTCTTTGCCATCAAGCATGATATTCTGTTTATTATGTTATATGTTTATTAATTGTGATAAGGTTAAGTATGAATGTTATAGGCCAGCAACTCAGAAAGCTCCGAGTGCGCATGCGCGAGGAGGGGTGACTCCCACCATCAACCGATCACTTCCCCTGAAAATATCGCTCTCTCGCGGCGTGCCGGTCGAGGGGAGGGGGGTCTAAACGCATAGCCAGTCTGCTTTGTTCGTGGGCCCAACGTGCGGCAGTAAAAGTGTCAGCCATCCAAATCAAAACAGTTTCAGCTGTCTGTGCACAAACGCTGACTCTTAATGTTTTAAAATTCAGTAAAAGGAACATATGTATAGGAAGCATCACCCCTGGTCCTCAGTCCTGTCCCTTTCGTCTTCGAGTGCTGTGCAGCGTGGCTTGTTTTAGCGTAGGCCTAATTTCAAGTGAAGTTCACAGGCGTAATATTCTGTGTATTTGTTTCTAACACTAGGACAACCGTTTGCAGGTAATATCACCTGTACATCAAGCTCCCTCCTTACCATCCCGATCTCAATTCCATCGAATTAGTTTGGAGTTCCATTAAGAAACATGTTACGAAAGAAAGCATCGGTACCAGTCTATGAGTTAAAGAAAATGTATGGCGAATATTATTTTCTGAATATTGCCCAAATGAATGGAAGAAGTGTTGTGAACACGTTAAGAAAATCGAAGAAGAATATATGAAAACAAACATGACGACGAAAGCAAAAGTGGACAAAATTATCGTTTCTTTGCGGGGCAGTTCCTCTGAGGACGACAATGACGTCACACAGCGAAGGGTGCAGTGACACTGATGACTTATAGCTCCTCCTTGCTGGGGGAGGGCGACGAATCGCGTGCGCGCAATAGGTTCAGCTAATCTAGCACGGTAGCAGCGGTGGGAGAAGCCCGCGAAACTAGGCCCCTCCCAGAAGGGAGATTTCAAACTTGTCCCCCTATACCAAGTCATACATGTGTTCCAGAGATTTGTTCAATCATACGAGTTCTTTGACATCAAGCATGATATTTTGTATGCTTATTAATTGAGGAGGAAACAGTTTGTACACTATATGCTATCGCCACATCATGAAAGATGTTCACACGTTTGCTTCAAAGGTATACAACACAGTCTACAAGTACAGTAGATACGGCTGTTGTCTCATCTGGGACTCATCTGAGTAGAGAGTACTTGTAGATGTGGCTGTTGTCTCATCTGGGACCAATATGCATCGTCTGTGTGCACTTAAAGCTGGTGTTTCCTAAATTGTTGCAAAATTGCTTACTTGTACTTCATTTATGCTTGTTTTTTCTTTCTTTCTTAAGAGTTTGTTTAATTAAATCTTTATGCTCTTTCAAAGGATAATTTTAGGATACTGTATAATGTTTTGTTGAAAATTCTATATGATCTGTTTTATTGAAAGGTTTATTCAAAATTGTAATTGTAAGTTTATGATAATACAATGTTAAATATTTACTCAACAATGTGTTTGAGCATTCTATTATATACCTTTCATTTTAATGGTATAAGAGCTCCTTGCACTTTAGTATTTTTGAGCATCGTAGGAATGTTGAGAGTTGGCTAATTTAATTTTCAGTCCATTGCCTTTTAGTAGCTTCAAACACTTCTTAAAACCTCGCACAAAATAATTACAAAGTGAAGATAATTTAACAAATGCAATATAGTTTCTGGGACCCGAATCTGTGGCTAAAATGCAATTTTTCAGTTTTCATAAATCAACTCTTTGTGCACCGTAATGTGAAATAAACACTTCAAAGTCATATGTTTCGTACCCACTTTGTTGAATGTTTGCCCATCTTGCGTGAGGAACCGTTTTGAAATTGGTACTTCCCCGTTCGGTGTCAGTGCCGAAGTACTAACCGTCGAACTAAGGTGAAACTGAAAAGTATGCGCTCATTGCATGTTTGTACTTTTTCCTTAAAACCGATCATTTTGTTATCTTCCACGAATGTATATTTCGTAACAATTAGTTGTAATGCGTAATTCAATTCCGAGTTCCTAAAAATTGCTACATTACATTTCCTGTGAACTGTTAGATGTATCATCTATAACCTCAAAATTTGAATTGACTTTTAAACTAGTGGTTCTACAGAATGGCACGGACATTCCCTGTATTAGTTTTCTACTTCATTGGGTCTGGGCTAGCTATTCGGAATTGCCGCCTACTCTTGCCAGCTGCCATCTGTCACAGCCCAAAGAACGTTTTTTACACATTCTCTTAATTTTTCGGTTTCCTAATGGTAGAATGGAAATAATAATTTTGGAATATTAACAAACAGTAAAACCTCGTCCTAAATGGCAAATTTCTTTGAAAAATTTGGAGCCCTTTTTAAAAAATGACGTTTAAACCCCACTAAAAAGGCGAAATTTGAAGCTATTTTTCACAGAAAATTTTTGAGTTTTCAAGAAGCTTCATTTGAAGATATTTGAAGCACTTACACTCACAAATATAATGCTATTTACAAAATGCTGGTAATATGCATATTAAAGATGTGAGAAATCGACTTTTAGTTTTCGAGAAAATGGCGAAAAACATGATCGTAAGTTGTGAACACAGATCAAGGCCCTTTTGGCTCTACGACGCGTAGTTTCCGAGATAAACGCGAAAAACGGAAAAATTTTTCGATTTTCGAATTTGACCCCAGTGTTATGCATCCTAACGCGGAATTTTATGGCGAATTCAGTGGTGAAGTCCGTTTTTCGATCCGACTTTTAGTTTTCGAGAAAATGGCGAAAAACATGATCGTAAGTTGTGAACACAGATCAAGGCCCTTTTGGCTCTACGACGCGTAGTTTCCGAGATAAACGCGAAAAACGGAAAAATTTTTCGATTTTCGAATTTGACCCCAGTGTTATGCATCCTAACGCGGAATTTTATGGCGAATTCAGTGGTGAAGTCCGTTTTTCGATCCGACTTTTAGTTTTCGAGAAAATGGCGAAAAACATGATCGTAAGTTGTGAACACAGATCAAGGCCCTTTTGCCTCTACGACGCAGTAGTTTCCGAGATAAACGCGAAAAACGGAAAAATTTTTCGATTTTCGAATTTGACCCCAGTGTTATGCATCCTAACGCGGAATTTTATGGCGAATTCAGTGGTGAAGTCCGTTTTTCGATCCGACTTTTAGTTTTCGAGAAAATGGCGAAAAACATGATCGTAAGTTGTGAACACAGATCAAGGCCCTTTTGGCTCTACGACGCGTAGTTTCCGAGATAAACGCGAAAAACGGAAAAATTTTTCGATTTTCGAATTTGACCCCAGTGTTATGCATCCTAACGCGGAATTTTATGGCGAATTCAGTGGTGAAGTCCGTTTTTCGATCCGACTTTTAGTTTTCGAGAAAATGGCGAAAAACATGATCGTAAGTTGTGAACACAGATCAAGGCCCTTTTGGCTCTACGACGCGTAGTTTCCGAGATAAACGCGAAAAACGGAAAAATTTTTCGATTTTCGAATTTGACCCCAGTGTTATGCATCCTAACGCGGAATTTTATGGCGAATTCAGTGGTGAAGTCCGTTTTTCGATCCGACTTTTAGTTTTCGAGAAAATGGCGAAAAACATGATCGTAAGTTGTGAACACAGATCAAGGCCCTTTTGCCTCTACGACGCGTAGTTTCCGAGATAAACGCGAAAAACGGAAAAATTTTTCGATTTTCGAATTTGACCCCAGTGTTATGCATCCTAACGCGGAATTTTATGGCGAATTCAGTGGTGAAGTCCGTTTTTCGATCCGACTTTTAGTTTTCGAGAAAATGGCGAAAAACATGATCGTAAGTTGTGAACACAGATCAAGGCCCTTTTGGCCTCTACGACGCGTAGTTTCCGAGATAAACGCGAAAAACGGAAAAATTTTTCGATTTTCGAATTTGACCCCAGTGTTATGCATCCTAACGCGGAATTTTATGGCGAATTCAGTGGTGAAGTCCGTTTTTCGATCCGACTTTTAGTTTTCGAGAAAATGGCGAAAAACATGATCGTAAGTTGTGAACACAGATCAAGGCCCTTTTGGCTCTACGACGCGTAGTTTCCGAGATAAACGCGAAAAACGGAAAAATTTTTCGATTTTCGAATTTGACCCCAGTGTTATGCATCCTAACGCGGAATTTTATGGCGAATTCAGTGGTGAAGTCCGTTTTTCGATCCGACTTTTAGTTTTCGAGAAAATGGCGAAAAACATGATCGTAAGTTGTGAACACAGATCAAGGCCCTTTTGGCTCTACGACGCGTAGTTTCCGAGATAAACGCGAAAAACGGAAAAATTTTTCGATTTTCGAATTTGACCCCAGTGTTATGCATCCTAACGCGGAATTTTATGGCGAATTCAGTGGTGAAGTCCGTTTTTCGATCCGACTTTTAGTTTTCGAGAAAATGGCGAAAAACATGATCGTAAGTTGTGAACACAGATCAAGGCCCTTTTGGCTCTACGACGCGTAGTTTCCGAGATAAACGCGAAAAACGGAAAAATTTTTCGATTTTCGAATTTGACCCCAGTGTTATGCATCCTAACGCGGAATTTTATGGCGAATTCAGTGGTGAAGTCCGTTTTTCGATCCGACTTTTAGTTTTCGAGAAAATGGCGAAAAACATGATCGTAAGTTGTGAACACAGATCAAGGCCCTTTTGGCTCTACGACGCGTAGTTTCCGAGATAAACGCGAAAAACGGAAAAATTTTTCGATTTTCGAATTTGACCCCAGTGTTATGCATCCTAACGCGGAATTTTATGGCGAATTCAGTGGTGAAGTCCGTTTTTCGATCCGACTTTTAGTTTTCGAGAAAATGGCGAAAAACATGATCGTAAGTTGTGAACACAGATCAAGGCCCTTTTGGCTCTACGACGCGTAGTTTCCGAGATAAACGCGAAAAACGGAAAAATTTTTCGATTTTCGAATTTGACCCCAGTGTTATGCATCCTAACGCGGAATTTTATGGCGAATTCAGTGGTGAAGTCCGTTTTTCGATCCGACTTTTAGTTTTCGAGAAAATGGCGAAAAACATGATCGTAAGTTGTGAACACAGATCAAGGCCCTTTTGGCTCTACGACGCGTAGTTTCCGAGATAAACGCGAAAAACGGAAAAATTTTTCGATTTTCGAATTTGACCCCAGTGTTATGCATCCTAACGCGGAATTTTATGGCGAATTCAGTGGTGAAGTCCGTTTTTCGATCCGACTTTTAGTTTTCGAGAAAATGGCGAAAAACATGATCGTAAGTTGTGAACACAGATCAAGGCCCTTTTGGCTCTACGACGCGTAGTTTCCGAGATAAACGCGAAAAACGGAAAAATTTTTCGATTTTCGAATTTGACCCCAGTGTTATGCATCCTAACGCGGAATTTTATGGCGAATTCAGTGGTGAAGTCCGTTTTTCGATCCGACTTTTAGTTTTCGAGAAAATGGCGAAAAACATGATCGTAAGTTGTGAACACAGATCAAGGCCCTTTTGGCTCTACGACGCGTAGTTTCCGAGATAAACGCGAAAAACGGAAAAATTTTTCGATTTTCGAATTTGACCCCAGTGTTATGCATCCTAACGCGGAATTTTATGGCGAATTCAGTGGTGAAGTCCGTTTTTCGATCCGACTTTTAGTTTTCGAGAAAATGGCGAAAAACATGATCGTAAGTTGTGAACACAGATCAAGGCCCTTTTGGCTCTACGACGCGTAGTTTCCGAGATAAACGCGAAAAACGGAAAAATTTTTCGATTTTCGAATATGACCCCAGTGTTATGCATCCTAACGCGGAATTTTATGGCGAATTCAGTGGTGAAGTCCGTTTTTCGATCCGACTTTTAGTTTTCGAGAAAATGGCGAAAAACATGATCGTAAGTTGTGAACACAGATCAAGGCCCTTTTGGCTCTACGACGCGTAGTTTCCGAGATAAACGCGAAAAACGGAAAAATTTTTCGATTTTCGAATTTGACCCCAGTGTTATGCATCCTAACGCGGAATTTTATGGCGAATTCAGTGGTGAAGTCCGTTTTTCGATCCGACTTTTAGTTTTCGAGAAAATGGCGAAAAACATGATCGTAAGTTGTGAACACAGATCAAGGCCCTTTTGGCTCTACGACGCGTAGTTTCCGAGATAAACGCGAAAAAACGGAAAAATTTTTCGATTTTCGAATTTGACCCCAGTGTTATGCATCCTAACGCGGAATTTTATGGCGAATTCAGTGGTGAAGTCCGTTTTTCGATCCGACTTTTAGTTTTCGAGAAAATGGCGAAAAACATGATCGTAAGTTGTGAACACAGATCAAGGCCCTTTTGGCTCTACGACGCGTAGTTTCCGAGATAAACGCTAAAAACGGAAAAAATTTTCGATTTTCGAATTTGACCCCTAGTGTTATGCATCCTAACGCGGAATTTTATGGCGAATTCAGTGGTGAAGTCCGTTTTTCGATCCGACTTTTAGTTTTCGAGAAAATGGCGAAAAACATGATCGTAAGTTGTGAACACAGATCAAGGCCCTTTTGGCTCTACGACGCGTAGTTTCCGAGATAAACGCGAAAAACGGAAAAATTTTTCGATTTTCGAATATTGACCCCAGTGTTATGCATCCTAACGCGGAATTTTATGGCGAATTCAGTGGTGAAGTCCGTTTTTCGATCCGACTTTTAGTTTTCGAGAAAATGGCGAAAAACATGATCGTAAGTTGTGAACACAGATCAAGGCCCTTTTGGCTCTACGACGCGTAGTTTCCGAGATAAACGCGAAAAACGGAAAAATTTTTCGATTTTCGAATTTGACCCCAGTGTTATGCATCCTAACGCGGAATTTTATGGCGAATTCAGTGGTGAAGTCCGTTTTTCGATCCGACTTTTAGTTTTCGAGAAAATGGCGAAAAACATGATCGTAAGTTGTGAACACAGATCAAGGCCCTTTTGGCTCTACGACGCGTAGTTTCCGAGATAAACGCGAAAAACGGAAAAATTTTTCGATTTTCGAATTTGACCCCAGTGTTATGCATCCTAACGCGGAATTTTATGGCGAATTCAGTGGTGAAGTCCGTTTTTCGATCCGACTTTTAGTTTTCGAGAAAATGGCGAAAAACATGATCGTAAGTTGTGAACACAGATCAAGGCCCTTTTGGCTCTACGACGCGTAGTTTCCGAGATAAACGCGAAAAACGGAAAAATTTTTCGATTTTCGAATTTGACCCCAGTGTTATGCATCCTAACGCGGAATTTTATGGCGAATTCAGTGGTGAAGTCCGTTTTTCGATCCGACTTTTAGTTTTCGAGAAAATGGCGAAAAACATGATCGTAAGTTGTGAACACAGATCAAGGCCCTTTTGGCTCTACGACGCGTAGTTTCCGAGATAAACGCGAAAAACGGAAAAATTTTTCGATTTTCGAATTTGACCCCAGTGTTATGCATCCTAACGCGGAATTTTATGGCGAATTCAGTGGTGAAGTCCGTTTTTCGATCCGACTTTTAGTTTTCGAGAAAATGGCGAAAAACATGATCGTAAGTTGTGAACACAGATCAAGGCCCTTTTGGCTCTACGACGCGTAGTTTCCGAGATAAACGCGAAAAACGGAAAAATTTTTCGATTTTCGAATTTGACCCCAGTGTTATGCATCCTAACGCGGAATTTTATGGCGAATTCAGTGGTGAAGTCCGTTTTTCGATCCGACTTTTAGTTTTCGAGAAAATGGCGAAAAACATGATCGTAAGTTGTGAACACAGATCAAGGCCCTTTTGGCTCTACGACGCGTAGTTTCCGAGATAAACGCGAAAAACGGAAAAATTTTTCGATTTTCGAATTTGACCCCAGTGTTATGCATCCTAACGCGGAATTTTATGGCGAATTCAGTGGTGAAGTCCGTTTTTCGATCCGACTTTTAGTTTTCGAGAAAATGGCGAAAAACATGATCGTAAGTTGTGAACACAGATCAAGGCCCTTTTGGCTCTACGACGCGTAGTTTCCGAGATAAACGCGAAAAACGGAAAAATTTTTCGATTTTCGAATTTGACCCCAGTGTTATGCATCCTAACGCGGAATTTTATGGCGAATTCAGTGGTGAAGTCCGTTTTTCGATCCGACTTTTAGTTTTCGAGAAAATGGCGAAAAACATGATCGTAAGTTGTGAACACAGATCAAGGCCCTTTTGGCTCTACGACGCGTAGTTTCCGAGATAAACGCGAAAAACGGAAAAATTTTTCGATTTTCGAATTTGACCCCAGTGTTATGCATCCTAACGCGGAATTTTATGGCGAATTCAGTGGTGAAGTCCGTTTTTCGATCCGACTTTTAGTTTTCGAGAAAATGGCGAAAAACATGATCGTAAGTTGTGAACACAGATCAAGGCCCTTTTGGCTCTACGACGCGTAGTTTCCGAGATAAACGCGAAAAACGGAAAAATTTTTCGATTTTCGAATTTGACCCCAGTGTTATGCATCCTAACGCGGAATTTTATGGCGAATTCAGTGGTGAAGTCCGTTTTTCGATCCGACTTTTAGTTTTCGAGAAAATGGCGAAAAACATGATCGTAAGTTGTGAACACAGATCAAGGCCCTTTTGGCTCTACGACGCGTAGTTTCCGAGATAAACGCGAAAAACGGAAAAATTTTTCGATTTTCGAATTTGACCCCAGTGTTATGCATCCTAACGCGGAATTTTATGGCGAATTCAGTGGTGAAGTCCGTTTTTCGATCCGACTTTTAGTTTTCGAGAAAATGGCGAAAAACATGATCGTAAGTTGTGAACACAGATCAAGGCCCTTTTGGCTCTACGACGCGTAGTTTCCGAGATAAACGCGAAAAACGGAAAAATTTTTCGATTTTCGAATTTGACCCCAGTGTTATGCATCCTAACGCGGAATTTTATGGCGAATTCAGTGGTGAAGTCCGTTTTTCGATCCGACTTTTAGTTTTCGAGAAAATGGCGAAAAACATGATCGTAAGTTGTGAACACAGATCAAGGCCCTTTTGGCTCTACGACGCGTAGTTTCCGAGATAAACGCGAAAAACGGAAAAATTTTTCGATTTTCGAATTTGACCCCAGTGTTATGCATCCTAACGCGGAATTTTATGGCGAATTCAGTGGTGAAGTCCGTTTTTCGATCCGACTTTTAGTTTTCGAGAAAATGGCGAAAAACATGATCGTAAGTTGTGAACACAGATCAAGGCCCTTTTGGCTCTACGACGCGTAGTTTCCGAGATAAACGCGAAAAACGGAAAAATTTTTCGATTTTCGAATTTGACCCCAGTGTTATGCATCCTAACGCGGAATTTTATGGCGAATTCAGTGGTGAAGTCCGTTTTTCGATCCGACTTTTAGTTTTCGAGAAAATGGCGAAAAACATGATCGTAAGTTGTGAACACAGATCAAGGCCCTTTTGGCTCTACGACGCGTAGTTTCCGAGATAAACGCGAAAAACGGAAAAATTTTTCGATTTTCGAATTTGACCCCAGTGTTATGCATCCTAACGCGGAATTTTATGGCGAATTCAGTGGTGAAGTCCGTTTTTCGATCCGACTTTTAGTTTTCGAGAAAATGGCGAAAAACATGATCGTAAGTTGTGAACACAGATCAAGGCCCTTTTGGCTCTACGACGCGTAGTTTCCGAGATAAACGCGAAAAACGGAAAAATTTTCGATTTTCGAATTTGACCCCAGTGTTATGCATCCTAACGCGGAATTTTATGGCGAATTCAGTGGTGAAGTCCGTTTTTCGATCCGACTTTTAGTTTTCGAGAAAATGGCGAAAAACATGATCGTAAGTTGTGAACACAGATCAAGGCCCTTTTGGCTCTACGACGCGTAGTTTCCGAGATAAACGCGAAAAACGGAAAAATTTTTCGATTTTCGAATTTGACCCCAGTGTTATGCATCCTAACGCGGAATTTTATGGCGAATTCAGTGGTGAAGTCCGTTTTTCGATCCGACTTTTAGTTTTCGAGAAAATGGCGAAAAACATGATCGTAAGTTGTGAACACAGATCAAGGCCCTTTTGGCTCTACGACGCGTAGTTTCCGAGATAAACGCGAAAAAACGGAAAAATTTTTCGATTTTCGAATTTGACCCCAGTGTTATGCATCCTAACGCGGAATTTTATGGCGAATTCAGTGGTGAAGTCCGTTTTTCGATCCGACTTTTAGTTTTCGAGAAAATGGCGAAAAACATGATCGTAAGTTGTGAACACAGATCAAGGCCCTTTTGGCTCTACGACGCGTAGTTTCCGAGATAAACGCGAAAAACGGAAAAATTTTTCGATTTTCGAATTTGACCCCAGTGTTATGCATCCTAACGCGGAATTTTATGGCGAATTCAGTGGTGAAGTCCGTTTTTCGATCCGACTTTTAGTTTTCGAGAAAATGGCGAAAAACATGATCGTAAGTTGTGAACACAGATCAAGGCCCTTTTGGCTCTACGACGCGTAGTTTCCGAGATAAACGCGAAAAACGGAAAAATTTTTCGATTTTCGAATTTGACCCCAGTGTTATGCATCCTAACGCGGAATTTTATGGCGAATTCAGTGGTGAAGTCCGTTTTTCGATCCGACTTTTAGTTTTCGAGAAAATGGCGAAAAACATGATCGTAAGTTGTGAACACAGATCAAGGCCCTTTTGGCTCTACGACGCGTAGTTTCCGAGATAAACGCGAAAAACGGAAAAATTTTTCGATTTTCGAATTTGACCCCAGTGTTATGCATCCTAACGCGGAATTTTATGGCGAATTCAGTGGTGAAGTCCGTTTTTCGATCCGACTTTTAGTTTTCGAGAAAATGGCGAAAAACATGATCGTAAGTTGTGAACACAGATCAAGGCCCTTTTGGCTCTACGACGCGTAGTTTCCGAGATAAACGCGAAAAACGGAAAAATTTTTCGATTTTCGAATTTGACCCCAGTGTTATGCATCCTAACGCGGAATTTTATGGCGAATTCAGTGGTGAAGTCCGTTTTTCGATCCGACTTTTAGTTTTCGAGAAAATGGCGAAAAACATGATCGTAAGTTGTGAACACAGATCAAGGCCCTTTTGGCTCTACGACGCGTAGTTTCCGAGATAAACGCGAAAAACGGAAAAATTTTTCGATTTTCGAATTTGACCCCAGTGTTATGCATCCTAACGCGGAATTTTATGGCGAATTCAGTGGTGAAGTCCGTTTTTCGATCCGACTTTTAGTTTTCGAGAAAATGGCGAAAAACATGATCGTAAGTTGTGAACACAGATCAAGGCCCTTTTGGCTCTACGACGCGTAGTTTCCGAGATAAACGCGAAAAACGGAAAAATTTTTCGATTTTCGAATTTGACCCCAGTGTTATGCATCCTAACGCGGAATTTTATGGCGAATTCAGTGGTGAAGTCCGTTTTTCGATCCGACTTTTAGTTTTCGAGAAAATGGCGAAAAACATGATCGTAAGTTGTGAACACAGATCAAGGCCCTTTTGGCTCTACGACGCGTAGTTTCCGAGATAAACGCGAAAAACGGAAAAATTTTTCGATTTTCGAATTTGACCCCAGTGTTATGCATCCTAACGCGGAATTTTATGGCGAATTCAGTGGTGAAGTCCGTTTTTCGATCCGACTTTTAGTTTTCGAGAAAATGGCGAAAAACATGATCGTAAGTTGTGAACACAGATCAAGGCCCTTTTGGCTCTACGACGCGTAGTTTCCGAGATAAACGCGAAAAACGGAAAAATTTTTCGATTTTCGAATTTGACCCCAGTGTTATGCATCCTAACGCGGAATTTTATGGCGAATTCAGTGGTGAAGTCCGTTTTTCGATCCGACTTTTAGTTTTCGAGAAAATGGCGAAAAACATGATCGTAAGTTGTGAACACAGATCAAGGCCCTTTTGGCTCTACGACGCGTAGTTTCCGAGATAAACGCGAAAAAACGGAAAAATTTTTCGATTTTCGAATTTGACCCCAGTGTTATGCATCCTAACGCGGAATTTTATGGCGAATTCAGTGGTGAAGTCCGTTTTTCGATCCGACTTTTAGTTTTCGAGAAAATGGCGAAAAACATGATCGTAAGTTGTGAACACAGATCAAGGCCCTTTTGGCTCTACGACGCGTAGTTTCCGAGATAAACGCGAAAAACGGAAAAATTTTTCGATTTTCGAATTTGACCCCAGTGTTATGCATCCTAACGCGGAATTTTATGGCGAATTCAGTGGTGAAGTCCGTTTTTCGATCCGACTTTTAGTTTTCGAGAAAATGGCGAAAAACATGATCGTAAGTTGTGAACACAGATCAAGGCCCTTTTGGCTCTACGACGCGTAGTTTCCGAGATAAACGCGAAAAACGGAAAAATTTTTCGATTTTCGAATTTGACCCCAGTGTTATGCATCCTAACGCGGAATTTTATGGCGAATTCAGTGGTGAAGTCCGTTTTTCGATCCGACTTTTAGTTTTCGAGAAAATGGCGAAAAACATGATCGTAAGTTGTGAACACAGATCAAGGCCCTTTTGGCTCTACGACGCGTAGTTTCCGAGATAAACGCGAAAAAACGGAAAAATTTTTCGATTTTCGAATTGACCCCAGTGTTATGCATCCTAACGCGGAATTTTATGGCGAATTCAGTGGTGAAGTCCGTTTTTCGATCCGACTTTTAGTTTTCGAGAAAATGGCGAAAAACATGATCGTAAGTTGTGAACACAGATCAAGGCCCTTTTGGCTCTACGACGCGTAGTTTCCGAGATAAACGCGAAAAACGGAAAAATTTTCGATTTTCGAATTTGACCCCAGTGTTATGCATCCTAACGCGGAATTTTATGGCGAATTCAGTGGTGAAGTCCGTTTTTCGATCCGACTTTTAGTTTTCGAGAAATGGCGAAAAACATGATCGTAAGTTGTGAACACAGATCAAGGCCCTTTTGGCTCTACGACGCGTAGTTTCCGAGATAAACGCGAAAAAACGGAAAAAATTTTTCGATTTTCGAATTATGACCCCAGTGTTATGCATCCTAACGCGGAATTTTATGGCGAATTCAGTGGTGAAGTCCGTTTTTCGATCCGACTTTTAGTTTTCGAGAAAATGGCGAAAAACATGATCGTAAGTTGTGAACACAGATCAAGGCCCTTTTGGCTCTACGACGCGTAGTTTCCGAGATAAACGCGAAAAACGGAAAAATTTTTCGATTTTCGAATTTGACCCCAGTGTTATGCATCCTAACGCGGAATTTTATGGCGAATTCAGTGGTGAAGTCCGTTTTTCGATCCGACTTTTAGTTTTCGAGAAAATGGCGAAAAACATGATCGTAAGTTGTGAACACAGATCAAGGCCCTTTTGGCTCTACGACGCGTAGTTTCCGAGATAAACGCGAAAAACGGAAAAATTTTTCGATTTTCGAATTTGACCCCAGTGTTATGCATCCTAACGCGGAATTTTATGGCGAATTCAGTGGTGAAGTCCGTTTTTCGATCCGACTTTTAGTTTTCGAGAAAATGGCGAAAAACATGATCGTAAGTTGTGAACACAGATCAAGGCCCTTTTGCTCTACGACGCGTAGTTTCCGAGATAAACGCGAAAAACGGAAAAATTTTTCGATTTTTCGAATTTGACCCCAGTGTTATGCATCCTAACGCGGAATTTTATGGCGAATTCAGTGGTGAAGTCCGTTTTTCGATCCGACTTTTAGTTTTCGAGAAAATGGCGAAAAACATGATCGTAAGTTGTGAACACAGATCAAGGCCCTTTTGGCTCTACGACGCGTAGTTTCCGAGATAAACGCGAAAAACGGAAAAATTTTTCGATTTTTCGAATTTGACCCCAGTGTTATGCATCCTAACGCGGAATTTTATGGCGAATTCAGTGGTGAAGTCCGTTTTTCGATCCGACTTTTAGTTTTCGAGAAAATGGCGAAAAACATGATCGTAAGTTGTGAACACAGATCAAGGCCCTTTTGGCTCTACGACGCGTAGTTTCCGAGATAAACGCGAAAAACGGAAAAATTTTTCGATTTTCGAATTGACCCCAGTGTTATGCATCCTAACGCGGAATTTTATGGCGAATTCAGTGGTGAAGTCCGTTTTTCGATCCGACTTTTAGTTTTCGAGAAATGGCGAAAAACATGATCGTAAGTTGTGAACACAGATCAAGGCCCTTTTGGCTCTACGACGCGTAGTTTCCGAGATAAACGCAAAAAACGGAAAAATTTTTCGATTTTCGAATTTGACCCCAGTGTTATGCATCCTAACGCGGAATTTTATGGCGAATTCAGTGGTGAAGTCCGTTTTTTCGATCCGACTTTTAGTTTTCGAGAAAATGGCGAAAAACATGATCGTAAGTTGTGAACACAGATCATAGGCCCTTTTGGCTCTACGACGCGTAGTTTCCGAGATAAACGCGAAAAACGGAAAAAATTTTTCGATTTTCGAATTTGACCCCAGTGTTATGCATCCTAACGCGGAATTTTATGGCGAATTCAGTGGTGAAGTCCGTTTTTCGATCCGACTTTTAGTTTTCGAGAAAATGGCGAAAAACATGATCGTAAGTTGTGAACACAGATCAAGGCCCTTTTGGCTCTACGACGCGTAGTTTCCGAGATAAACGCGAAAAACGGAAAAATTTTTCGATTTTCGAATTTGACCCCAGTGTTATGCATCCTAACGCGGAATTTTATGGCGAATTCAGTGGTGAAGTCCGTTTTTCGATCCGACTTTTAGTTTTCGAGAAAATGGCGAAAAACATGATCGTAAGTTGTGAACACAGATCAAGGCCCTTTTGGCTCTACGACGCGTAGTTTCCGAGATAAACGCCGAAAAACGGAAAAATTTTTCGATTTTCGAATTTGACCCCAGTGTTATGCATCCTAACGCGGAATTTTATGGCGAATTCAGTGGTGAAGTCCGTTTTTCGATCCGACTTTTAGTTTTCGAGAAAATGGCGAAAAACATGATCGTAAGTTGTGAACACAGATCAAGGCCCTTTTGGCTCTACGACGCGTAGTTTCCGAGATAAACGCGAAAAACGGAAAAATTTTTCGATTTTCGAATTTGACCCCAGTGTTATGCATCCTAACGCGGAATTTTATGGCGAATTCAGTGGTGAAGTCCGTTTTTCGATCCGACTTTTAGTTTTCGAGAAAATGGCGAAAAACATGATCGTAAGTTGTGAACACAGATCAAGGCCCTTTTGGCTCTACGACGCGTAGTTTCCGAGATAAACGCGAAAAACGGAAAAATTTTCGATTTTTGAATTTGACCCCAGTGTTATGCATCCTAACGCGGAATTTTATGGCGAATTCAGTGGTGAAGTCCGTTTTCGATCCGACTTTTAGTTTTCGAGAAAATGGCGAAAAACATGATCGTAAGTTGTGAACACAGATCAAGGCCCTTTTGGCTCTACGACGCGTAGTTTCCGAGATAAACGCGAAAAACGGAAAAATTTTTCGATTTTCGAATTTGACCCCAGTGTTATGCATCCTAACGCGGAATTTTATGGCGAATTCAGTGGTGAAGTCCGTTTTTCGATCCGACTTTTAGTTTTCGAGAAAATGGCGAAAAACATGATCGTAAGTTGTGAACACAGATCAAGGCCCTTTTGCTCTACGACGCAGTAGTTTCCGAGATAAACGCGAAAAACGGAAAAATTTTTCGATTTTCGAATTTGACCCCAGTGTTATGCATCCTAACGCGGAATTTTATGGCGAATTCAGTGGTGAAGTCCGTTTTTTCGATCCGACTTTTAGTTTTCGAGAAAATGGCGAAAAACATGATCGTAAGTTGTGAACACAGATCAAGGCCCTTTTGCCTCTACGACGCGTAGTTTCCGAGATAACGCGAAAAACGGAAAAATTTTTCGATTTTCGAATTTGACCCCAGTGTTATGCATCCTAACGCGGAATTTTATGGCGAATTCAGTGGTGAAGTCCGTTTTTTCGATCCGACTTTTAGTTTTCGAGAAAATGGCGAAAAACATGATCGTAAGTTGTGAACACAGATCAAGGCCCTTTTGGCTCTACGACGCGTAGTTTCCGAGATAAACGCGAAAAACGGAAAATTTTTCGATTTTCGAATTTGACCCCAGTGTTATGCATCCTAACGCGGAATTTTATGGCGAATTCAGTGGTGAAGTCCGTTTTTTTTCGATCCGACTTTTAGTTTTCGAGAAAATGGCGAAAAACATGATCGTAAGTTGTGAACACAGATCAAGGCCCTTTTGGCTCTACGACGCGTAGTTTCCGAGATAAACGCGAAAAACGGAAAAATTTTCGATTTTCGAATTTGACCCCAGTGTTATGCATCCTAACGCGGAATTTTATGGCGAATTCAGTGGTGAAGTCCGTTTTTCGATCCGACTTTTAGTTTTCGAGAAAATGGCGAAAAACATGATCGTAAGTTGTGAACACAGATCAAGGCCCTTTTGGCTCTACGACGCGTAGTTTCCGAGATAAACGCGAAAAACGGAAAAATTTTTCGATTTTTCGAATTTGACCCCCAGTGTTATGCATCCTAACGCGGAATTTTATGGCGAATTCAGTGGTGAAGTCCGTTTTTCGATCCGACTTTTAGTTTTCGAGAAAATGGCGAAAAACATGATCGTAAGTTGTGAACACAGATCAAGGCCCTTTTGGCTCTACGACGCGTAGTTTCCGAGATAAACGCGAAAAAACGGAAAAATTTTTCGATTTTCGAATTTGACCCCAGTGTTATGCATCCTAACGCGGAATTTTATGGCGAATTCAGTGGTGAAGTCCGTTTTTCGATCCGACTTTTAGTTTTCGAGAAAATGGCGAAAAACATGATCGTAAGTTGTGAACACAGATCAAGGCCTTTTTGGCTCTACGACGCGTAGTTTCCGAGATAAACGCGAAAAACGGAAAAATTTTTCGATTTTCGAATTTGACCCAGTGTTATGCATCCTAACGCGGAATTTTATGGCGAATTCAGTGGTGAAGTCCGTTTTTCGATCCGACTTTTAGTTTTCGAGAAAATGGCGAAAAACATGATCGTAAGTTGTGAACACAGATCAAGGCCCTTTTGCCTCTACGACGCGTAGTTCCGAGATAAACGCGAAAAACGGAAAAATTTTCGATTTTCGAATTTGACCCAGTGTTATGCATCCTAACGCGGAATTTTATGGCGAATTCAGTGGTGAAGTCCGTTTTTCGATCCGACTTTTAGTTTTCGAGAAAATGGCGAAAAACATGATCGTAAGTTGTGAACACAGATCAAGGCCCTTTTGGCTCTACGACGCGTAGTTTCCGAGATAAACGCGAAAAACGGAAAAAATTTTCGATTTTGAATTTGACCCCAGTGTTATGCATCCTAACGCGGAATTTTATGGCGAATTCAGTGGTGAAGTCCGTTTTTCGATCCGACTTTTAGTTTTCGAGAAAATGGCGAAAAACATGATCGTAAGTTGTGAACACAGATCAAGGCCCTTTTGGCTCTACGACGCGTAGTTTCCGAGATAAACGCGAAAAACGGAAAAATTTTTCGATTTCGAATTTGACCCCAGTGTTATGCATCTAACGCGGAATTTTATGGCGAATTCAGTGGTGAAGTCCGTTTTTCGATCCGACTTTTAGTTTTCGAGAAAATGGCGAAAAACATGATCGTAAGTTGTGAACACAGATCAAGGCCCTTTTGGCTCTACGACGCGTAGTTTCCGAGATAAACGCGAAAAACGGAAAAAATTTTTCGATTTTCGAATTTGACCCCAGTGTTATGCATCCTAACGCGGAATTTTATGGCGAATTCAGTGGTGAAGTCCGTTTTTCGATCCGACTTTTAGTTTTCGAGAAAATGGCGAAAAACATGATGTAATCGTATTGTGAACACAGATCAAGGCCCTTTTGGCTCTACGACGCGTAGTTTCCGAGATAAACGCGAAAAAACGGAAAAATTTTCGATTTTCGAATTTGACCCCAGTGTTATGCATCCTAACGCGGAATTTTATGGCGAATTCAGTGGTGAAGTCCGTTTCGATCCGACTTTTAGTTTTCGAGAAAATGGCGAAAAACATGATCGTAAGTTGTGAACACAGATCAAGGCCCTTTTGCTCTACGACGCGTAGTTTCCGAGATAAACGCAAAAAAAACGGAAAAATTTTTCGATTTTCGAATTGACCCCAGTGTTATGCATCCTAACGCGGAATTTTATGGCGAATTCAGTGGTGAAGTCCGTTTTTCGATCCGACTTTTAGTTTTCGAGAAAATGGCGAAAAACATGATCGTAAGTTGTGAACACAGATCAAGGCCCTTTTGGCTCTACGACGCGTAGTTTCCGAGATAAACGCGAAAAACGGAAAAAAATTTTCGATTTCGAATTTGACCCAGTGTTATGCATCCTAACGCGGAATTTATGGCGAATTCAGTGGTGAAGTCCGTTTTTCGATCCGACTTTTAGTTTTCGAGAAAATGGCGAAAAACATGATCGTAAGTTGTGAACACAGATCAAGGCCCTTTGGCTCTACGACGCGTAGTTTCCGAGATAAACGCGAAAAACGGAAAAATTTTTCGATTTTCGAATTGACCCCAGTGTTATGCATCCTAAAGCGGAATTTTATGGCGAATTCAGTGGTGAAGTCCGTTTTTCGATCCGACTTTTAGTTTTCGAGAAAATGGCGAAAAACATGATCGTAAGTTGTGAACACAGATCAAGGCCCTTTTGCTCTACGACGCGTAGTTTCCGAGATAAACGCGAAAAACGGAAAAATTTTTCGATTTTCGAATTTGACCCCAGTGTTATGCATCCTAACGCGGAATTTTATGGCGAATTCAGTGGTGAAGTCCGTTTTCGATCCGACTTTTAGTTTTCGAGAAAATGGCGAAAAACATGATCGTAAGTTGTGAACACAGATCAAGGCCCTTTTGGCTCTACGACGCGTAGTTTCCGAGATAAACGCGAAAAAAACGGAAAAATTTTCGATTTTCGAATTTGACCCCAGTGTTATGCATCCTAACGCGGAATTTTATGGCGAATTCAGTGGTGAAGTCCGTTTTTCGATCCGACTTTTAGTTTTCGAGAAAATGGCGAAAAACATGATCGTAAGTTGTGAACACAGATCAAGGCCTTTTGGCTCTACGACGCGTAGTTTCCGAGATAAACGCGAAAAACGGAAAAATTTTTCGATTTTCGAATTTGACCCCAGTGTTATGCATCCTAACGCGGAATTTTATGGCGAATTCAGTGGTGAAGTCCGTTTTTCGATCCGACTTTTAGTTTTCGAGAAAATGGCGAAAAACATGATCGTAAGTTGTGAACACAGATCAGGCCCTTTTGCTCTACGACGCGTAGTTTCCGAGATAAACGCGAAAAACGGAAAAAATTTTCGATTTTCGAATTTGACCCCAGTGTTATGCATCCTAACGCGGAATTTTATGGCGAATTCAGTGGTGAAGTCCGTTTTCGATCCGACTTTTAGTTTTCGAGAAAATGGCGAAAAACATGATCGTAAGTTGTGAACACAGATCAAGGCCCTTTTGGCTCTACGACGCGTAGTTTCCGAGATAAACGCGAAAAACGGAAAATTTTTCGATTTTTGAATTTGACCCCAGTGTTATGCATCCTAACGCGGAATTTTATGGCGAATTCAGTGGTGAAGTCCGTTTTTCGATCCGACTTTTAGTTTTCGAGAAAATGGCGAAAAACATGATCGTAAGTTGTGAACACAGATCAAGGCCCTTTTGGCTCTACGACGCGTAAGTTTCCGAGATAAACGCGAAAACACGGAAAAATTTTTCGATTTTCGGAATTTGACCCCAGTGTTATGCATCCCTAACGCGGAATTTTATGGCGAATTCAGTGGTGAAGTCCGTTTTTCGATCCGACTTTTAGTTTTCGAGAAAATGGCGAAAAACATGATCGTAAGTGTTGAAACACAGATCAAGGCCCTTTTGGCTCTACGACGCGTAGTTTCCGAGATAAACGCGAAAAAACCGGAAAAATTTTTCGATTTTCGAATTTGACCCCCAGTTTTATGCATCCTAACGCAGAATTTTATGGCGAATTCAGTGGTAAGTCCGTTTTTCGATCCGATTTAGTTTTCGAGAAAATGGCGAAATAACATGATCGTAAGTTGTGAACACAGATCAAGGCCCTTTTTGGCTCTACGACGCGTAGTTCGAGATAAACGCCAAAAAACGAAAAAAATATTTCGGATTTTCGAATTTGACCCCAGTGTTATGCATTCTAACGCGAGAATTTTATGGCGAATTCAGTGTTTGAAGTCCGATTTTTCGATCCGTACTTTTAGCTTTTCGAGAAAATGGCGAAAACATGATCGTAAGCTTGTTGAACACAGATCAAGGCCCTTTTGGCTCTACGACGCGTAGTGTTCCGAATATAAACGCGAACAAACGGGAAAAAATTTTTCGATTTTCGAATTTGACCCAGTGTTATTGCACTCCTAACGCGGAATTTTATGGCGAAGTTCAGTGGTGTGAAGTCGTTTACTCGATCCGACTTTAGTTTTTCGAGAAAATGGCGAAAACTTGATCGTAAGTTTGTGAACACAGATAAGGCCCTTTTGGCTCCTACGGACGCGCTAGTTTCCTGAGATAAACGCGAAAAAACGGAAAAATTTTTCGATTTTTCGAATTTTGACCCCAGTGTTTATGCATCCTAACGCGGAATTTAATGGCGAATTCAGTGGTGAAGTCGTTTTTCGATCCGACTTTTAGTTTTCGAGGAAATAGGCGAAAAACT